>JAQIXX010008127.1:0-10030 GCA_034700605.1 Willowsia nigromaculata | reverse complement strand
ATATTCTTAAAATCATTATGACAACTTACCCATGACTGCGTTGATGTGCTGTAACGATAAACTGCGACGTGACTTGCAGCTCCCTGAAGCTGGTGAAACTGCCGGTCGAGTATTTTCAGTGTCGCAGCATTGAACTGGTTTGTCTCTGTGTTTTGACTCATTTTTAATCAGAGAACAATTACTGCCTCGCCCCAGTTATTTTTAATAGTTTTTCCTGAGTTTCCAATAAACCAAAAATTTTCCGCTCCTTTTGATTAGCTTAATTATATCGGTTGACAACTTGTAAAAACAAAGATTTGACTTTATAAGAAATGGTTAGATTACTAAATTACAATATTTAATATTGTAGCGAGTGAGTGAGGAAAACTTTTATGGCTAGAACTGCGTTGTTACGTAGAGGGCACAAGACTACTTATATAACTTCCGACTCTGAAACGCAATTGTGGTGGATGTTGTTCCTTTTTCTGGTCAAAACTGCGTTGTTTCCATCAGAATAGAGAAAACAAAGGCATTTGGTATGGGTACTCAATGTCAAATGTTAGGATAGTGTACTTCTAAAAATGGTGATGGAAAGTTGTGAAATGTCTGTTTGTCTGCCTGTCTGTTTAATGTCATCTCCACAATCTCCGGTAAACCGGTGTGCCCATTTTTTGCGACATTTCGCAATTCCAACACTTCCTCATTCAGTTTACCTTAGGCTTTTTTGTATTGTGACGTAACAACTTTTGCAATGAAATTCATAGCGGATACCAGAACGAAATGCCTAGCTCTCATAACCCATTACATTCATGTTCCACTCTATTTTGTCCTAGGCAACTTTCCACCATCTCAACTATGTCAGAAGCAGTGTAGTCCTTTGTTCATTCTATTAATAACAATTTAAGACTGCATTACATGAAAGTGGATGACAGCTGTGTAAAGGTATACAGGCGTGACATTAAAAAATATATTTTTGCTCAGTTTTAATTATTTTTAACAGTAGTTTTATTGTACAATTCATATTCCAGGTTAGCAGAAGTGCCAAATTCCGAATCTTTATTTTCCTTCAGTACAAGTGAAAAGCACACAACAAGCTTTCTTAACGATTTCAGAACTGATAGCAACTTAAAATTGCACTGCGTGATACCGGATGACAGCTTGCTAAATGTATGGAACATTTTATGGCTTAAGAAATTGGCACTTAAACTAACAATTTTATTAAGTCTAATGAGCAGTTTTCATTTAATATTTATTATTAGAAGATGCCTAAAATCTTAATCAAATATTTAATCTTTGCTTTATAACAGCACTCCAATACTATTGAAAGACACACAAAGAACTTTTACCAACACGTGTGTTGCTTCGTTCAGTTCGGTTCAGAACATTAGACCCCAATTTTTAGCTTATGAGTCATTTAATAATCTAAATAGCTTTTCAAATATTTCAATCCTATTTGCTAATATCTATGGTTGCAATTACAAAACAACACAGCAAAATTGAATCCTAATATCATCAACACATTAAACTTACTTTTGTTATACGATACCTGAAAGCATAAAAAGGTAAATAATTTATATTTTTGAAATCGATAAAGCCCGAGAATGATATGCTGTCATTTAAACTACATACCATTCATTATGCTTAAGTAAAGAGAGCCATTTACAGATTTTCTTCTTAAAAAACAAAGTTTTAAAATACAAAATAATTATGTATTCAGAAAGAGCAAACTTAATTGTGTAGTGCTTGGGTGAGTTTACTGCATCTTGCGGGAATGCTCCCAGCGTCGACAATTGCCGACAAAATTTGCTCAAAATTGGCTTGGTAGTCACAAACTAAATTGTCTATAATATTTCCGAAGGAGTTTGCAAAAGTCAATTTTTTTGGAAGCAATTATGCAAGCACAATTAAGTATGCTCTTTCTAAATATATGATTATTTTGTATTTTAAAAATTATGTTTTCTCTCAGTTTCGTCTTGCTGATGGGATTGCTCAGTTGTGAAGAGTATCGTGCAATTGGAGTGATCACAGTGGCAGGAAACGTTGCCATCATATTTCTTACGTTTTTATATCTTAAGCACCATAAATTTTTTGAATGGTATAAGAAGCATTTTATTATTAATTGAATAAGCTCAGTTATGCACTAATGGAATGCCAAGAAAAGATGCCAAAAAATGGCAAAGTGCAAAAACTGTTTGTATGATTAATCGCATGGGTGGAATATGCTGCATTGCCATTATTTTGACTATCGTGACAGAAATCTTGCCATTTCTTCCAATAAACATATTTGTTCAGGAACCCGGATGGTGGATGCTTAAATTATACACGTGTATGTATTAATTAGTTCTCTCTTTGATTGCAACCTGGGTTTTTTGGAAGTTCATATCAGATGTGGGTTGCTCACTGCAATAGAAATCATTGATAGTTCTGTTTTCCTTACTATTCTGTTGTTAATATTTGAACTAAAGATTTTAATGGTTAAAGATAGGCACAACAGGGTTGCCAACATTATAGAAAAATATCAATTGGTGACAATATTATTTACCTTTGGCTTTGGTCATCTTGGTACAGCTTTTCAGCTTTCTTCTCTTCATCATTAGCACAAATGGGCAGGAGTTCACGACTCATTTAGTTTTTCTTGAAGACTATGAATCTACCGTAAAATCTGAAATAGATGCCCAGGCGTCTTCGGGCTAAATAGTTGACGGAGTAAACAGACGCCCACCTTTATTGCGCGCCACACCTCCCAATAGACGCCCCCTCAAAGAAATTTCTGAGAAGTGTCGCATGTACTACAGTACATATCTGTGCATTTAAATAACCATAAAATACAGTTTTTGATCTCTTTTGCTGTAGATGTGCATTTTCAACACAGAGAACATGAAATATTACACAAAAATTGTAGTTTGTATCTAAGATTTATACATTATGAGGAAGATATTTAGAAAATTTTCAATAACAAAAAGTTGACGGAGTAAATAGACGCCCTCCTCAATTACGCGCCTCCCTTTAATAAACGCCCCGGCGTCTACGTGCAATATCGAATTTTTCATCCGTAGACGCCGGGGCGTCTATTACAGATTTTACGGTATGTGTATTAGTTAACACAACAGTTACAATCAATTTAATTCATGGGCTTCGTGCCCAGGGTCATGATACATCAAACAGGTTACTGACAAAAATAAAGCACAAATGCCCTCCACCAGGTATTGACAAAGGGTATTGCAGAAAAAGTTTTTAATCGTTGAGGGTGGTAAGAATAGAATTTGGAACGACTAACTTGATCGATATATTGACGACTGTTGTGTTTCAAATGTTTTTGTTGAAAGGTTAATGGATGGCTATCTCCTTCAAAGAGAACGTTAAAGTTGTTCAATCGAATATGTTGACGCCAGATCGTCAGACCTTGATGTTTATACCGTGGTTGAAAAATATGATTTCATCATGCATTTTAGTTTCCGCTTATTCTTAAAGAATTCAATCAATGATTGAACAGTACAAACAATGCACATGCCATGAAAATAATAATACGAACTACGGGCGGATTACACAAAAAATACCCGACTCTTGTTTCTGTTCTTTGAAAGCTAAAACAAATGGAGATATGCAGATGTCATCAAAATGCAGAAAATACACACTTAATGTCACAAACACCAACAAAAATATAATTCATTAACACAAACGTATCATATAATATTCAAGTACATAAAATTTGCTCAATACTTCCATATATCATTATTTGTCTCTGCTCTAAACCAAAACTGAAGTATCGCTTTCGTCTGGAAATTCTACAGCCACTAATGGCATATTATTTTTCTACAAATGGGAGCCTCATTTTGTGGCAATAAACACGCTACCTTTTTTTCCTCTGAGAACTGACAACTAACAATAATAACACCCATTTCTGTTCTAGGCAACTTTGCACCATCTCAGCTGTGACACGCGCAGTGCAGTGATGTGCAGGCCTTTGTTTTTTCTCTTGTTAGCAATTCAAAATTGTATTACATCATTCAACGGATGACATCTTGACAACAATGTAGAGCAATCCATGGCTTTAAAAGTTGATGTTTTTACCCGAAATTTTGTTAACTTTCATGAGCAGGTTTTATTGTATTGTTAACATATAGGACCCCGAATCTTTACTCTGTCCTTTGCAAAAACATTCCAATTCAAGTGAAAAGCACACAATGAAGTTTTTCTATAGATTTCGTTACTTCATTCTAGGGAGATTCTCAAAAATGAGGTTAATTGCCAAAATTAGAACACTTCTCACAAAATCTGGGTTACCAACTAATCTAACCAACTTACCATCCTACATTTGAGTATCCAGCATTGCATTTTAAAGACATCAAACTAGGATTAATACCCATCGTCATCAACAAACTACTTTGATTTTCGTATTATACGGATGCTTGAAAGTATAAAAAGGTTAATAATTCGTAAATATTGAATATTTTTAATAGATAATACAACAGGATAATATGCCGTCATTTAAGCTACACTACCACTACTACTGATTATAATATACCTAAGAACGCCAATTAGTAGCCCAATCTTTACCAGGTGTAAAAACTCTTCATTTACATAATACTAGAATAATATAATATGTTGTTATGGATTATTTCAAATCTGAACCAGACTTGTCATAAAACTAAATAAAAAGGTTCAAAGGACAACATAAACAATAACCTGTGGGTCCAGTGTGCTACAAACTCCAAAGTTTCTCGTGGTATGGGAAGACAACAACTTATTGAAACAAATACAGGAAGTTGATCATTTATACGCATACTGACACCACAAACCAACAAATTATTCAGCAATAACTAATTTTAAAATTTCAATCAACAGAGTTGAAAAACCTGTCCTGTTGAAGTCCACAGTATTTTTTAGCATGAATGTAACCGAAATCAAACAATAACTTGGATCATTTTGTTTTGGTATTTTCTATCGCATCCAATTTTGAATCCGACTTGTTTTTATTCATTTTTTTGGTAGTTTTAATTTTTAATTTGTTACATTATGTATGTATATTCATTTCACAGAATATATTTTTAACATTATAATATTCCTATGTATCTATTTTCATCCTCACAGAAAGCATTTTAAACTTTATGCTTGTTAAAGATTAGTAGCTAGTAAATATTTGTGTTGTAGAATAGAAGTACGAAAATAAAGAAAACAAGAATAAAATATAATTACAAAAACGAACCATTGCAACTCCTTGGTGTACAGAAAGACTATTAATTTATCTTGCAATTATTATGTATGGTAATGTGTATTGATAACGTTAAGTTGTAGCAAAACAAGTGGAATGCATATATTCAAAATGTTGAGAGAGAAAACAAATAATGGAATAAGATGGATTGGGAAACTTAGTGTAGGGCTTACAAAATATATATTGAGTATTCAAATTATTGGGGAAATTCGCGTGTAAAGTAGTTTAAAAGTAGTTCAATAAAATGGTTAATTAGTTACACGTTTTACCCTAATTTCTGATTTCATCATGCTCCAACCTTAAATTGTATTACTTTCAATTTCCATGATTGAATAAACTTTGATTAATGTAGCAGAGGAAACAATGCACTGCCAATATTTAAATTGGCAATTGGATGATATTGATGGCAAAAAACTACACTAGAATTTATAATAAAGGTGACTTTCTAAAACTTCCTTCCGACTTCGGGTATCGTTCACGAGGCTCAGGTTAATTCTTGTTTAACCTTTTAGGCCACCTATTAAGGATCATGAGCGTAAGATAATATGACGCTAGGTGTGTTAGCGAATGATATGCTTATCTTGCTTACAATTCTTGGTGTAAATTCACTGTTGTGAGACTGCGAACGCTTATCACAGTCCGCTAATTGTTGTTGCATCATTGCCACCAGTTCCTTGGCCGAAATGATGTTATCAGGTACCTCCCTTCCAAAGTGCATGTCCTGAATAATTGACACCCAAATTAATGCCTCAAGAAAATGGCAAATCTCAAATCTGAACTGTGCATTGCTATTTTCAATGGACAAACCCTACCTTTTCCTTCCGTAGAATTTGAAAGAGCGGGTTGCCCGCATGATTCCCCATGCTGGATGGTGAGTTTGCATCAAGAGGGCGTCTGCCCTCCCCCACCTTATCAAAAGTATTCTGCTCCCCCTCATATTTGAGCCCCATAGTTCGCAAATCATTTGCGGCGTCGATACAGTCATTTGGCTCATAAAACCAGATGCAGTAGATGGCACTTCCCTCTATCAAATGAACAAATTAAAATTACATATCATAAAATACAGTACTATCAATAAATTCAAAACGTATAATTAGTTGTCCGACTTAAACATTTATAAAACTTACGCCCTCCTCTTGGATCTGTATGAAGATCTTCTCTAGCCCTGATAAGGATGTAAGGTTGATCCAGCACAAATCTTGCGTCAGCTCCAAATTTCTGAACAAAGTTGTTCGCATTCTTACGGTTCATCACGACAAGGCCATAGTGCGGGTAGGCATCCCTGTAAAAACGATATTACTCGTTACTACTATATCTAGTGAATAATCTTTAGCAGAAGCAAGTGCAGCCACTAATTAATCAGCCATTAATGGCAGACTTTCAGTTTTCTCGCCTGTCATATAGAAACAGGCACCCAGCCGTATCAGTCTTCTCCTGTGGATTTAATTGGAGATTGTCACCACAGAACATCAGAATTTTGCATTGACCAGTCAATCAATGGCAAATGATCAATAAGGAGAAATATTTTTTAAATATTTTTCAATGATAAAGGACGAAGGAAAATGTAAGGTTTAAAATTATTATTATTAGGTTTGATTACAGCCTTTATATAACGGAATCAGATAATTCTTTAAAAAATATATTTATAAATCATTATGATAACTTACCCATGACTGTGTTGATGAACTGTAACGATAAACTGCGACGTGACTAGCCGCCCCATGAATCTTATGAAAATGGGGGTCGATAGTTTTCAGTGCCGCAGCATTGATTCGATTTTTCTCTGTGTTGTCATTCATTTTTAATCAGGCAACAATTACTTTCTTGATCCAATTTCTTTCAATAATTTCCACTGTTTCCAAAAATATCTTGTTTTTGTTGTATCTTGTCAATTAACTAAGGTTTCTCGGTTAAACACTTGTTTACTCTCGGAGGGTTTACTTGAGATTAAATGGTTCAACTACTAACATACAGCGTTTTATATTGCAGTGAGAGTATGAGGACGAATGTTGTGATCAGAACTGCGTTGTTACGTAGAGGGCACAAGACAACTTCCTACTCACAAATTCAATGACATTCAATGACGTTCAGAATCAAGTCGCAGAATGGTGCTTATAAAATTGATGATGGAATGTTGAGAAATTTCTTTGCCTGTTTGTCCATCTGTGTATTCGACAACTTTTGACAGGAAATTAATTCTCAATTCTGATGTTATATTATATTGGTTACGGCTTAAACAAGTTTATAATTGTAACGGCTACAACCATTACTGTTATGACTACATAGTGTTTGCGTTTGTTGATACTCATTTGAAAGCTTTTGAAGAGTATATATTTTACGTAAAATGTTTTTGACATAGGCCATAGGACACTTCTACTTTCTGAAAACACGGAATTATAAAATCCCCGACTATGATTGCATATTATGGACAAGGGTCGTCATTTGATTCACGGTAAACCGGTGTTCTTGTTTTTGTTGCACTCTTCGTTCCGTCACTTGCCCGAACAGTTTGTATGACTTATTCTGCTTGCGACGCAGTAATGTTTTTGATAAAATATCTAACGGAAAACAAACAAAAACGCAAAATGCCTTGCCTCGCTCTCATCGAATTTTTGTTGCACCCATCTCTGTTCTAGGCAACTTTGCACCATCTCAGCTGCGACAGGCGTAGTGTATTTGTGTGTAGGACTTTGTTCATTCTTTTGGTAGCAAGTTAAGAGATACGACTGTATTCCATGAAAAAGGATGACAGCTAGGTAAAAGTGTGGAGCATGCCATGACTTTAGAAATCCACATTTTTAATCACATATCTTCTTTTTGATTCACCAGTCAGGTATTCAATGATCCCTGGAAGTTTGAAATATTTTGCTTCTCCAGGTTGATAACTTCCTGTCATACGCTCGTTTGATTTATGAATCGTCTTCTGCTTCTGTGTTTTTTAGTGTTTTGGTGGATATTTTGCATCTATCTCTCAAATGTGAAAGAGAATGGAAATGGTGCAAAAATTTATTTATTCCATCATTGCATCCTAATGCCCAGGAATAGGTAGTCTGAATCGTATTTTTCAGTTAATACCTGAGATTGGCTCAAATAGTTGACAAAATAATTAATGGATTCTGTGCCTTGATTTTGAAACGAATATAAAATTCTTCTTTTAATTTGTTAGGATGTTGGTTTTAATTTATATGTAAAACTAAATGAATTAATGCGATAGTTTGGCCATTTGCATGTACACTGAAATCACAGATGAACTAATAAAGTAATTATAATAAACACAAGAGGTCGAAAAACCTCTCCAGTCAATACTTTCAGCATTAAGGAAAACAAACCGGAACTCTGAATTCACAGAAGTGAAAATTAAGAAATCAAACACTCACTTAGAACATTTCGTTTTGCTCTTTTCTATTGCATCCATTTTTGGATCGAACTTGCTTTTATTAATTTTTTTTTGGTAGTTATAATTTTGAATTTGTTATATTATGTAGGTATGCTAATTTTACAGAATATATTTTTAACTTTATGCTCGTTAGAGATTAAGATTTAGTAAATATATATGACATCAATAATAAAATATAAATACTCAACTTATCAAAATGGATTACTAGTGTTTTTGTGCACACAAAGACTATTAATTTATCCTGCAAACCATGCTGTAGAGTAACGTGGAATGGTAAAGTACAGTTATACGCAAAACAAATGTCATGTATGTATATAGGTATTTAAAATGTAGAGAGAGAAAACAAGGAAGAAAATAAAATAAGGTAATTTGCGAAGCTTAGTGTACGGTTTAAAAAATAAATATTAAGCATTCAATTTCAATAATTAGGACATTTCACGTTTTACGTTACTTAAAAGTGGTTCAATAAATTGGTTAATTAGTTACATTTTTAACCCTGATTTCTTATTTCAGGCTTTCTACTTTAAACTGTTTTACTTGCAATTTCCTTGATATTTCAATATTTAATATTCCATTAAGTGATATGGATGTTAAGATACTACATTACAATTTAGAATGAAGGTGGGATTTTTTAATTTCCATTCGAATCCATCTTTCACGGCTCTCAAGTTAACGCCCATTGCGCATATGTTTCTGTTGCACTGATCTCATGTAACCATCATGAAGTTTCTTGAGAAAGTCAGAATCATTCTAGAGAAACACGAATAAATCGTTACATCCAATAAATTTAACTGATCCTTAGTGATGCATAATAGCATTGTATCTGTTTACATAAATTTAGAATAAGCGAAAGTATTATTTTTACCTGCAGTAAATACAGACAAGCCTCCAGCAGTTGCTCTTTATTCAGAGGAGTCACATGCTCATTATATGACACCACCTATTATGGAATAATGAATATTAGATATTCAGACACCATATGACTTAAGGAATGACTAACATTCATCCATTTTTTATTTTTTACCTTTCTGGCAGTGAATTCACTATTGTGAGACTGCGAACGCTTATCAGTATTGTCCACCGACTCTTGCATCATCATTGCCTTCAGTTCCTTGGCCGATATGATGTTATCAGGTACTTCCCTTCCCAAGTGCGCATCCTGAAAAATTTGCGCATCCAAATCGGAAATTACTTTCTCACTAAAACAGCAAGTCTCAAATCAATCAGCACAATTATTTCCAAATGTCGTACCTTTCCCTTCCGTAGAATTTGAAAGAGCGGGTTGCCCGCATGATTTCCCATACTGGATGGTGAATTTGCATCAAGATGGCGTCTACAAGTCTCCCCCACCTTGTCAAAGGTTTCACCCTCCCCCTCATACTTAAGCCCCATATTTCGCAAAATATTTGCGGAATCTACGCAGTCATGTGGCTCATAAAACC
>JAQIXX010008126.1:0-10032 GCA_034700605.1 Willowsia nigromaculata | reverse complement strand
GGATAACCTCCGACTGACAGACCACGACTCAGCGATAAAAATTGTTCGAATTGTATTCCAACTTGTTTCGAAACACTGAAATCGACGTGCATCATTTCATGGATTTGAGGCTCGCAATTCTCGCAATCGATAAGGATGGGCTTTGGCCTTCCAAAACTGGAGGTGGACCAAGGAAGTGTATGTGCATCCCAGAATGCCCTCAAAGTGAGTTATCAAAATTGCCTGAGAATTATTGCAGGAAGTCTGGCGTAATTGAATCATCATTGGCGATTTTCCCCAATGAAACATGTGGAGCCTGCTCTTCCCCTGCAGAAGAAATGAATTTGGAACTTGCTCCTCCCCCTGCAGAAGAAGTGAAATCATTGGGAAGTGAACAGCAGCCAGAGGAACAATTGGAGATGGATGCTCCTTCAAAGCCCATTTAAAATATTACATTATTTTCGAGAGTTGAATAATCTTTTAAGCTCATCTAAAATAAACCTTTTGAAAATAAATTTAATTTAAATTAAAGCTGTGTCGAATTCCACCGCAAACCATTTAAACCAAATTGAATAATTAATTTTTACTGTAGCGCATTATTTTTTCTAGCACTACAATTTATCATAATTAAAATATATTTTCTAGCGCAGTTACCTCAACTACATGACTCTAGATTAAGCATAAAGTAAATGACTAAAAGTTAATCAGAATCGAAAGTGAACCAAGGTTAAAAACTAAAGGAAAAAAGCAAAAATCTTAAATTGTAAAGTGTGCATTAATGGCATAGTATTTTGTACACTGATATTTTATTAAATTAATTTATTTCATAACACTGAATTAACGATTCGGTAGTTTACTTCAAAAATTTCTTTGCAACAATTTTCTCATCCTCTATTACTAATACAATTAATTAGTTTAATTATCAGTCAGAATCACATCAATTTCATTTACTTCATACTATTTTCATACCTCTCTCGAAAAAGATAATTGAGATGACATGACACTAAACAAATATACAGGATAATATTTAGTTAACTTTTTTATAATTAATTATTAATTTAGATAGCGTCTCAATTCACCCCAAAGAAAAATAGTCTACCACGCAGCAATATGATGCGAAGTATTTGTATAAATGGAACAAAGCCAAAGTCTACTAACTCAATTATTTTTTTTAATCTGAAGCAATTCTAGTTTTTTATTCCATTCGTTTCAACTGGTTGATTGGATTTTATTGTTAGTGGGATCGTTAGATTCCCGTAGATTTAAGTAATTGTGCACATGATTATTTTTATAGACAATTTAAAAGACACCGAGCTGACCACAAAAACTTGCAGTCGTTAAATAAATATGCACACATCGTTTTTAATACGAGAATAAAAGTTTAAGGCGGACATGGAAATTCTTACAAATGGCTCGGAAGCACGAAGTTTGCCATCCCTGGTCAAGTTGAAAAATCCCTGGTGAAACCTTTCCCTGATCCAAAACGAAATCCCTGATCACCCCAGACAAATCCCTGGTGATACCAAAAAACCCTGAAATTTGCTAAAATTTCGGTAAAAATCCCTGATTTTCCTTCAAAAAACCCTGATGAGCAAAAAAAAAAAAAAAAAACGGCTCCGCCGAAAATACCCTGTTTTTTTCGGGAGCAATGCTCCCCAAACGGGTGACTGATCCCTGATGAGCAAAAAAACGGGTCCCTGGTCAATACCCAATCCCTGGTCACGAAAAAAAACCCTGGGAGCACCGCTCCCGTGCTCCGTAAGAATTTCCATGTCCGCTTATTTTATATTGCTGCTGTTATTCCTTGCAGCGTCGTGAGATTTTAAATATTAAGGAAGGTTTAAGTTACCGTATAAAGATATTTTAAAAAGGAGAAATTAGAACTGTAAGACATGACATCGAATTTTTTACTGCGAAACGAGTGCCCTTCTATTTCTCTAGTTATTCCGGTGGTAGAAACTTGGAAATATATGCAAGGTTTTAAGTTTTAATTTTATGTAGTACACCTGTTTAATTGCTATGAATGGTTGATCTATTAATACAATTGATTTGATTATTGTTAAAAACCATACTTTTAGTTGAGTCAGAAATGCACTTTGCCCTTTTTGTAGTGTAGTCTCAAACTCAAATGTTTTGTAAATAAAAAATGATAATATGCTCTAATCTCGTCTTTGATATTTGAATTTTTATCTTCTCAATGATTTTAAGTATGAATTTCAGAATATGTCTTTGAATGAAGTTCAACATGCGTAAACTTTTTCATTGTTGAAGACATGAATCATGAATTTAAGTACGAATTGACTTGTTATTAGGAAAATTAATTTAGAAAATCTTTCTCCAGCTTCATAATGGAGAATGCAATCTCTATGTGCTCAGCAAATGCACGAAGCCTTTCATATTTCCTCTCACCACAGCAGATAATTTTGTAATTGTACCAGCAATTACATATTTGCGTGAATTTCTTGCTTATGACTGGACATGCTCTGCAAATATTCCCTTTAAAACAAATTATAGTTTTTTAAAACTTACATCTTTTTTGGCATATAAGGAGCTATCGCAGACTCACGAGACATCTGTCACCAGAGGAAACTCAACTGTCCTTATCTCAGATAAAGCTGAGACCGCTTCAAACGGGCGTGCCCTGGAGTAGGAGCCCTAGGGTGCGGTTTTTTTGGCACGACTGGTGATAAGAGGCTGAAAGGTGCTGGTAACTTCACTCCTGGGGAGAATTCCATCTCTGACCTGTGACAAATAATATTTTAATATTTGAACTAAAAGACGAATACTTTTGGAAAAATCCTTGGAGAGAGAGTTATGAGTAGAGAAAAGTTAATTGGTCATGACAACCTATTCATTTCATCATCATATTCAATTCACATATTATGTCTATTCTCTGAAACGGTACATGACAGTGATCAGGAATTCATACATGCTCATTCTCAAGTTATAACTAAAGACTTTAACGATAGTGGCATATTAAATATGCTTTATTTTACTTCATATTTGTAAGAATTTCTGACTTGGGTTAGATAAAAACCGACAGAAATTTTGATGTCAAAACGTATGAAGGTGAATTGCCCAAAGAAAAATAAGTGTCTAGGAAGATGAAGACTACGCATAATTTGAAATTCACATTCCGGAGAATCAACAAGTCTGATGAAGAGATAAATTAAGAGAAATATTTTTCAAATGATTCATAGTATGAAGCTTGAACTACGATCGCAATTTTTTTCAAATGATTCATAGTATGAAGCTTGAACTACGATCGCAATTTTTTTCAAAATCACTTAACTTTAATGCCATTGAGTTATTTTAACGTACAGAAGTAATTGTATGATACCATCAATTTTTATTAATACCTATAAACCAGCATAACTGGTCATGTAAGGGTTCATTTCCGGAGTTACTTTTGAGCGTTAGGTCAGTCTCTACGTTTTGACACAGGAAAGAGTTTCCTTCTGTATCCCAAGCTATTCCGATTGAAGAACATTTAACTTTGTGTAAGTTGGGTTACCTCTATTCAATTGCTTTCATCTGTCATCTAGGTATTTACTTGGCTTGATTACTTTCCTTACACAAATAATTTTTTTAGCCTAGATCTAACAATTTTTTCGCGTTCAAACTTCATGCAACCTTTAAAAACTAAAATTCACCCTTAAATTTCCTATTTATCCAAATCTAGGAAATCTCCATGTAAAAAGCTGCCACATCTAGGATTCCTATTTGCAAAACTTATATTTTCTGGAAAGTTGATTCTATGGTTTCTGGAAATTGGATTATAGGAAAAGACATTCTGGGAATTGGATTCTAGGAAATATGTTTCTGGGAATTGGATTCTAGGAAATATGTTTCTGGGAATTGGGTTATAGGAAAAGGGTTTCTGGGAATTAGCTCTGATATGAACATACAGCAAGTCATGCAATTATTTATTATTTTAGCAGTTACTCTTTACTCAAAAGCTTGTAACCCGCTTAGATTTCAAGCATTCAGTACACTCCCACAATCATTAATTTACTTGCTATCCAGACATCTGGAGGACTCCGGAAAATAATAAATGAGTCTAACTTAAAATTTTGATTAATTTATAATTTTGAATATGCTAAGTGACGTTGGCTATTAATTTTTTAAATCTGGTAGTTCATCAATATGCAGGGAAATTATTAGCCAACAAGTTTTGTTTGCACCATTTATTGTAGCAGAAATTGTCCTTATCCAATGTATATAGTATATTGTGTAGAATAAAGCACAATATGCTGCAATACGTGGTAATGATGGTAGCCATCTTACCCAAAGATTCCAAACGGTCACAAGCACACACACACCAGAATAAATATTACAGCAAAAAAATAGCTTCACTCCTCTTCTCTCTGAAAATGCACTGTTGATCAAGCCTCATGACTAGAAGCATCTGTAAACTGAGTTTTCTGGCACACCAGACCAGAAATATTTAATGGATATTATCCTGTTTGCGTAAGAAGAGAGTTTCACACACCACCAACCTATCCTTTTACTCACTTATTTGACATAGCTAGTATAGAAAATTACATTTGCTGAGTGGGCAAAAGTTACTCGAGCATTCTTTGGCTCACATCCTGCTCTTTACGTAGTCAGCTTACACAGCTTTTTTCATGTTACGAGGACAAATTTACTGTATACCGTATATATTCAATTAGAGAGCAGAGACTACTAAAATTTTAGTGAGACGTGGTTTTAAAATTGACTTAATTTAATATTGGAAGAACCACACCATTTATAAGTTGAAAATAAGTTCTCACTAAATTTAAATGAATATCACAAAGTACTTTTTAATGGTTCATTTATTGGTTCTAAGAAGGAAATGTTCATGGCAATTCTGCAGCCACTTGTTTACTAAGCAATATATGCATCGTCAGTCATTTCCAAAGGGTAAGGGCAAATTTTCATGAAAAACTTGAACAAAGGACGGTTACCTTGCTAGGGGATTTACCAAAAGTCACAATGGGTTCCTTTTCCAAGTGAACATAAATCATACAACTTTAAGCATGAAAAGGTTTTTGTTTGATAAACTAAGCTTTCCATTCCGCCATTGAATGTGATGTTGAGACCTCAGTAAGCTGCCATATGGGGTTTACTTTCTCGAAAATAAGTTTCTGTGTGGGTTTAAGAATCATGTACCCCAATGTGCACAAATATTGAAAACAGATGAAAATGTATTAAAGTTACATTGCATATGCTGTGAATGCTATGAGGACAAATATTTATCTCAAGCAAGTATAACCGCAGTTATATGAGAAGACATGGTATCTACCACTTACTTTGAATAATGCATGAAAAGCACATTGAGCAGCATACATTTTAAGCAGATGTGTCATTACTCAAATTGATGAAGTAGGATGAAAAACCGGCCAGAGTTCTGATATGCTCAAATGATTGATAAATTTTCATGAAATGTGAGTGGAATTGCTTTTGAGATTTGCAATCGCATATTTGTTTTCTGTTCATTAATGCTGATTTCCTTATTTACTTTTTGCCACATAATATTCGTCCTCAAATTTATATGAAGTTAAGCATACATTTAGACAACAGGATGCATACTTTAAGCCAACCTTGTTTTTCACCCTAACACTAAAAGCGTTTTATAGGGTATATCATTCCAAAAAAGTTTAACAGTAAAATGATCGGTAATAAATGTGGTTTTGAATTATTAGAAGTCCTAACAAAAACTTTAGAACTTTTGTATGGACAGACAGACAAAGCATAGTATGATTCTGAAGTCCCAATATTATTTAGCTTAGAATGTGTATAAAGTTGGCTATGGTTGAAGCAGAATTGCCTTGTCGGTTTATATACCTCCTATTATTCCTTTCAGCAGTATTTGGATGGCTAACCCAGGAATGCAATGTACTCAGCTTTGAAATATGTACGTTGTTTCCTACCATACCATACCATACACGAATTTGTTTCATATTTAAAAGTGAATAATTCATGGCTTTTTGCCTTCGTGTTACATTTTGTACTTTTCCAATGCTTCAACATTTCGCATAGCTTAACTTTTTTTAAATATCAGGTGAACGACATAATGCCCGTCATTCATTTTACGAGATGTAATATAATACGTAATATATTCGTATACTCAAGAATTTCTACACAGGTAGCATTACTCTTCACTGTTAAGTGTATTTGCGTTTTTTGTACGTAGAATTGCTTTACTAGAATATGAGCTAATTTGACCTTGAATATACCACGCAGTTATGAATCAACAGGTTGTGATGTTGCTTTTTCATAAAAGTTGTTGCAATGCTCAGTTGTTAGACTTTGGAGGATAATCTCTTTGCCTTTGACTATATGTACACAATAATGACTACAGAACGTAAGAGCTCCAGATGCCTACACTTGTGTTCAGCAAGCGATGTACGTGTTTATGCTACAATGCATGCTAAAAATTAGTGCCAGAATGAAGAATGTATCATTAGTATATGCATGATGATAACATATGATAATTAATGATTAAGTTAGGCGACGAAGCATGAAGAATTATAGACCGGAATTTGTGATAATTTTGTCGGGACAAAATCAATTGACAGACGGACGGACAGATATTTCTCTACTCCTAACAATAATGTTGGCAAGTTTGTGTCCGATGCTTAATAATATGAGGCATCAGAATAATTTCAAAACGTCGAATAATATGCAGCAATAGAATGATTTGTAGCTGCCAAAGTATATGAAGTCGTGAATAATATGCAGCCCCAGAATATTCTGCAGCCGCAAATTAAAAGATAAAGTCATTTTTTGTGTCAAGTCAGCATAACGTTAATATATACATTGGGCATTGTGGTGTTAGTGTGAATGAACAACAACTCAAAAAAGTATGTGTCTAGACAAGACTCTTCCATAAAATTGACTTTAAAATTAAGCTAGTTCCTAAGAACGTTTGCTGTAAAATCAAATCCATTTCAATGAATATTTCTCTTCTTACTCATTCCCGGAAAACCTTGCTTAATGCCATTGTTACGATTTCCTTTCTTGCACTCAGAGTTGTATCGCCTTAATTCCCAAAACCTTATTACCATACTTAAATATATAATTTTGTTGGCTTTGTGGGTTTTAGGAAGATTTCTCTGAAAACTCCTTTTTTGGAAGGTCGTTTCTGAGAAAATCTACGTCAGATATCAGAGAATTTTTACCTGTGTACATACTTCAAAACAACAACAACGTTTCTAGGTGAAGTTCCTTTTGTAAATTTTGAACATGTAAGCTCAATGATTTAGACAAATACTTGAAATAGAGTCATACACACTAAAGCATCACTACGTGAAAAGATTATTGTAAATTACTCACCTAGATGTTTCTAGAGACTTATTCTCTAACGATTTATGCACAAAATATTTGACAAGGTTTTGTAGAGATGGTGATAAATGCAAAAATTCAGTGAACTCTCCTGATACCATGATTCACAAGCACAAACACGATGTAAAGAGGAAGGAGTCCACTTTTGTGGTCATGGTTCATTAAAATGTATTATGATGAGATAAGTTGTCTTGGTCAAAAACTACGTAAATTCGTTGGTACGTGGGTCTAAAGCTATGCATTACAAGTCCAAATCCTCCAAAGTGTACGTAACATAAAGGGAAAAGTTCATAAAACCAGCAATGCGAATTAATTATTGACAAATTTACGCTTTCACTTTTTGCTGATATTGTGCTTGAAGCAAAAATTATTTTACTAGCTACAGATGAGTTCGCATGCATCCTTCAAAATTCTTAAAATATTGGGTTTCTTCTCAGTCACCAGAGCACTTCAGGATGTTAATATGAAATTTTCGTGAATCTGTGCATACCGAGGAATTCTTAAAATTCTTTATCACTGAAATGCGTATCTTCTTCTGAGTAATGCAGAGTATTCAATTATCAATTTAAATTGATACTGAAGAAACGACTCTTTTGTGCTCAAAGAACCATCATTGCTTGGACCATTAACTGATGTACAATAATCGTAAATATAATTTTTTGTGTTAATTTTGTTAACAAAAGTTTACAAATTATATGAATGATGCTGTTTAAGTTTTGTTTGCACTCTCACCAATTACAGATAACGAAATAATTTCATGTTTAAACGTACACCAGCAGAAGCAATATAGTGACTGGACTAAGAATCGTTTGTAGAGAAAGAAACAAAAGATCCATATTTGTGACTTGTGACACTACTCGAATAGGCAGTAGATATCCCTTACCATGGATTAAAAACAATACAAAGATTACATTGCATTTCTATACCGTGTAAGGCAAACTGACACTCTATGATTTATTTTAAAGCTATTCTTAAAACAATTTTTTTGGACTGTTTCTTTCATATAATGTTATTTAATATTGTCAATAACTAATTATTAATTTTCCTTTTATTAGTTAGAAAAGTATTATTGTCGTGTGTCTTAAACCGAATTGCAAGCAAGATAGCCCCAGTAATAAACATTTCATAATTAATGCTGATTATTAATTCATATACTTTTTATACGCAGTGTGGGAATTCGAATAGCTAAAAGCTCAGAAAATAAAGATTCTCCAACAAAATTTGATCATTATGGAACTTCAATTCAGTGATTTTTGTTTCATACTTTTGAAATGTTCTTACGGCTAATGGAAAATGCGGAAGCTGAGTAAGATGATATGAAAAACTGGGGTAATCATAGTTAGCTACTAATGACAAAGAGAATAAAATGACTGTCAGTAATACCTCACAAATAAAAATAACAATTCCTGCAGCCCAACAAGCCTTATATGATGTTTCTCTGGAAATCCCAATAGATGGCCATCAAAGGACTGACTTCTAGTTTGTTTAAGATTTTACAACCATCATCGTTACCTTCCTCTGCATATAAAAATACTATCAATTAAGTAAACTAGTTAACTTCTTTATGAAATCAAATTTTCTTGTTGTAAATTTTAAAAAGTTCCTAATGCTTATTGCATAATATTTTTACAGATGAAAATGGATTCCATTTACAAATCCTTGCAACGCGCCTTGCATGTTACTAAGCAGAAATATCCTATACGATGATTTGTCGTTGTAAAATAATCCCCTCATTTGGTAAATCTGCTCTTTTCTTTCCCTTTTTTCCCCAAAGAACAAAATTTCATGTGACGTGAATTGCAGCTACTGATACGAATTCAGTTGATTAATAGTTTTCGTTTTTTTCCTCCTGTCTTAATCAACACAATTTATAAATACGATTTATGGACCAACACTAAATTTAGTGCAAAGGTCAGTAAGGGTTTTCAGAGTCAAGAAACCAACGGTAACCGTTATATACTGTTACAGCAGCCCATTTATGCAAAATCTACATATGGCTTGTGAGGTAACATCCGATTGCAGTTTTATCATTAAAAATTTTCAACATAACCTTTTTTTTAGTGGGCCTGTTTTAACAGTACTGAGCTGAGCATCAATTGAACAATTTTTTTTAAAAAAATACTGAATGGCTTGGAGACACATCAAGTTCACTGCATCCAGTAGTTTTATTCCACAATAGTTTTCACAATTTTAGTGATTACTATTCTGTACTTCTGGATACAAGTGCAATTTAAAAACATTTATGTAAGTTTATTTGCTGACTGTCTGCCACATTATAAATAGCTATTTATGCTAAAACAAAGATTAACATTTATGCTCAGAGTAAAGTTTTCCATGTTCTAACAACATGTCATTATCAAGAAGATTGGAAGCTTAATCCAACAAGATGAAAAGGAGCAGATCATGACTAAATCAGTGGCAAGTAATCCCCGTATTAACCCTAATATTTATCACTTTATTGAGTCCCATGGGATTGCTCATCAAGCAATTTAATCACTTGGGAGTTTCGTCAGCAACTATAACCAGGACAACTGTTTGATTTTAAAGTGAATATATTTTAAGAATTATTCATTGAAAAAGTTTGTGATTTGTTTATGATTACACTTCCTAATTAGCGGCAACCAAGATCGGTACAAGGCAAAGCTTCCATCCTATAGTAACGACAATTTACAATATGTCAAATAAGATCTGATACGGAAGTAAATGCACTTTTCTCCTGGGAGA
>JAQIXX010008125.1:0-10033 GCA_034700605.1 Willowsia nigromaculata | reverse complement strand
GCTATACATATTGGGTTTGTTGGATGCATTTTGTTTTTCGTAAAAAATTCATAGTATAATTTTTTGAAGGTTTGAAGGTTGGAGCTCGGATCACAAATGATTTTTGTAATCCGGGATGTAAATTTGTAAATACTTTATTTTTAAAGTATGCATATACCAATGAGTATAAAAAAGTTTTTAAATTGCATATACACCTCACACTTTTTCCTGAAACTATTTAGTTGGCAGAACTATTTACCTTTGTACTTATTCATGAAATAGTAGTTATAATTGCTGTATAATTATTATTGCTTAGCATAAGTTAACAATAATAGTACACAAAATTATTAATGCACCTTAAATATATCTGTTACGGGATTATAGTTGAATGCAAAATATTAAATGCAAGTAAAAACGGAAAATGTAAACAGTTTTACAGCTTTCATTTTATTGTATTTGTTGATGTATATATAGTATAGTAGTTAAGTTATATTGCTAAGCATAATATTAAACATGGGGGTTGATTCACTACTTACAAGCAGTAAATTTTGTAGCCTGATGCGTTCAAGTTCGGATAGTGCTGTTGAACTAATTAAAAAATGTTGATTATTTTTAAAATATTCGGTGGTTTTGATTGTATTTATTGTTGTTTTTGTCCAATTTATATGTAATTTAGAATGCACAACAGTTTTTAGTGACAAATCTATCATCATTGACTTAAGTTTGAAGTTTGACTTATTATCATTTCTTTATAGAAAGTACTGCATGCATATAACTGGCCTTGCGTTTCACTGGCAACCATAATTACATTTCTTCAGGGTTTGGAGTCCAAACTTTTGACGACTAAGCACTAATAGGGGATTACTAGCTTTTTTATACTTCTATCAACTTTAAGCTATTATTTTGAGTCTAATCTTCTTTAATCTGAATTAAGTTGTGAATCTAAAGCAGCAGACTTTACAATTTTCTTATTTCGTTTGTGTAAATGCACAACAAAACTAGGTTCAAATTTCACAAATAAATGCTTTCTGCCAAAACAAGCAAACTCGGAGCAAAAAGAGGATAATTTGTAATATGACATTATAATTAGGGTGGCAAACTGTTTTAATTAAAAGCCTTACATTTATAACCCAAATCATCAAGAACGTTTTGTCAGCACTATACAATAAAATACTTTTCTCAGTTATGAAGAGAATGTTTTAAAACTAATTGGGGTGTTATGCAATAGTTGTCAATAAAATATAAGCATGCAAAATTGCTGGCTGTTAATTTCATCCAGTAAATCATCTTATTGCATGTAAAAGTAATGTCAATTTTGCGTATTATATAATCTGCAGTGCTATATGGCTTGATGAGTGTAATGAAAATACTGTTTCTGGGGAAAAAATTATATTACAAAATTTTACATACATAACTACAAAAACTAATATAAGTGTGTGTTCAATATTTAGAATATTTCAATAATGAATAGTAGCAAGGTTGAAAACATTTTTGCTACTTACAATAACTGCCTTTAAGCATGGTTGGAAAAAGTTTTAAGCTTAAAAGTGAATCAATTACAAGGTTTTGTTTTCAGTTACACATTAGTTTTTAAAGCAAAACTAAAAAAGGGTACCTAAAGTAAAAAACAATGTAATTGTGTTGATGCATTATGTGTAAAAGGTCTACCACTGACCACAGCAAAAAATCTATGAATTGCTGCATTCACGATAGCTAGCATACACATTGGAGTCGCCTACAGATACAAAATATTCTGATATGTGATCACCCATCTTTAACGCGGAGCAAGTACAGCATCAACACTTTAAAGAATGAACAATATAGCAGTGAGATCATATTCCATTCCCGTTTCGTTTATGAAAAGCAAATGACAAGAACTCAAAATATGACTCACAGTTGAATGAAAAGACTTGTTCAGACATCTGTTGAAGGAGTAATCCTGTCCATAGTAGAGAAAATTATTCCCCAATGCAACTAGTCTAATGTGCCGCTTGTGTGTAGGAGTGAAGTTAAAGGTAATAATGATTGTGATGTATCGCGTACGGGTGGGATTGTTAATAATCTAGTGTTTTTTAATTGAGATATTCAATATTGAGTGATAAATAGGAGTGCAGTTATGCGTATTGACTAACCACGACAATCAAAATCACAAGAAAAGAACAGTTGTGCGTAAATATTTTCACTTTAAATTAAAACCCAGTAATCATAAGTAATAAGTTGCAAATTGGTAAGTTTCTATTAAAATTTATTCATATCAGTTTGTATGTTCATTTTATAAATTAAACGATTGTGAACTAAAGCTTTGTTGTAAAACCACTGAAGTCATCCATAATTTTAATTACATTTAACTTAGACGTACTACAATGGCTTATCCGTGTACCAATTGCGAGCAAACATTCAAATCTCCAGATGCAAGGAAGTCTCACGTGAAAAGCATTCACCAAGGAATTCGATATCATTGTGATTTGTGTGATAAGAGCTTTTCCGCCAAACATAGTTTGGCCATCCATACCAGAATTCATCGAGGAGAACTTGACCACAAATGTACTATTTGTTACAAATCTTTCCCATCTCGCAGTCTACTCAACACACACCTAAAATACCACTTAAACTTAAAGAACGCGGAATGCTCAATCTGCAACCGGACATTCATGAGTACAAACATGAATCGCCACATGCGAACTCATACAGGTGAAAAGCCATTCAAATGCAAAACGTGCGGAAAAAACTTCGGATGTAGTACTGGCTTCACTGCACATAAACGTACTCACCTTGGTGAAAAACCACACAAATGTTCCATCTGCCCCGCGTCATTTGTACAGAGAAATAATATGACGAGACACCAAAAATTGCACGCGAATTCAGTTGTATACTATCCATGCTCAAAATGTCCACCAAAATACACTGACCCATCAAATTTGAAGCGCCACTTCAAGATTCACAAAACCGCGACTCGTGAGCCGGAACACCATTGCATATTTTGCAACAAATATTTTTTCTCTGTCATCGGATATTCATCACACTTAAGTATTCATATTGGCGAAAAACCAATTAACTGTGAATTGTGCGACGAAGAGTTTGTCACTACTGGGCAAAAAAACCTTCATATCAAGCGAAAACATACACGTGAAAAGCCGTATGCCTGTGAAACCTGTGAATATCGATTCATTACTCAAGCAGAGGTGAAAAGGCATTCGATAACTCACTTGCCATCGAATGCACCAAAACGTTACGGTTGTGTCTTTTGTGAAAGACGCTTTCATCGCAATTTTCAGTTATTTAGACACACAAGAGGACATGTAAAGGAAAAAGTGAATATTTGTGTGGTTTGTGAGAAAGAATTTTATCAATCTGGATCTTTAAACCGTCATATTGAATACACTCATAATAACTTTAAGCGGTATAAATGTCAACTTTGAGAGACGTTATTTAGGCTTTGTGAAAGTCTAAAAGCTCACCTAGTGAGGAAACATTTTAAGTGAACAAGGCGTTTGTTTTGTTGGTGTAAAAATTGTTTTTTTCAATCAATTAAGTTGTATTGGGCTTTGTGAATAGTAAAATATTTCGTAGGATTTACATTTAAGAAATATATAGATGTTCAGTTGACTAATTAGTTTTGTAATTCGGGTTTCTTTTTAAACATGTATAAATAAATGAGTATAAAGTAGTTTTTAAGTTGAATATACACTTCATTAAGTGTAGTTTCCCGTAAGGTAAAATACTGTGAGTATCCACGCTTTCTCCTAAAAATATGCAATTGGCAGCACCATTTGCTTTTGTACGTGTTCATAATAATTACTAATTAATCGGTATATCTCACTATAAATTAACAATTATAGTACATCGAAATATTAAAAAGCCTTGTATGTAACTGATATAAGATTATGGTTGGATGTACATCTCCCACACGTAAAAATATCAGTAATTTTACAGTTTATATGTAATTGTATTTGTTGATGTAACACAGTATAGTAGTAAAGTTACATTTAATAAACGTATTATTAAACATGGGTTTTCGATTCATGATTTCCAATATAAAAACATTTAAGGTTTTAAAGCTCGAATCATGCTGTTGAATTTTTAAAAAAGGTATTGATTTTCTATTTAATGGTTTCTCTTGCATTTATAGTTGTCATTGTATAATGTAAATGCAAAGTAGGATAATATGCAACAATTTTGAATGACAAAACTCTCACAGCTATCATATTTTGGCACACTTTGCTCAAGGGTTAAGCGTAAGTATATTGCATATCTTTTCATAAACAGTGCATATATGTGAGTGACACATATCACAAACTATTTTCTATTGCATACTTTTTGTTAGTATTGAGCATTATATAGTATTGATGGACCCTGACCAAATGAAACGTACAATAACGCTTAAAGCCAACAAAGGAGCGGAAACATGCATCAGGATATAAAACTGCTCTTCGTCTGGCTGATAAAGCCTATGCAAGAGGAAAGCCATTTTTAAGGATAATATTATACGTGATGCATGCATGCATGATGAGATAGAAGAATGTAAGATAGGAAAAATATTCTTTAAAAGTATTGGCCAGTATTTACTAATAATAAAATCATGCTATATAGGATTGTTTTTGGCTATAGAGGTAAATTTTTTTAAAGTGGAGTATTCTCATGCTACACAACATTTAATTTTCAGCATGAAACTATATTGAAAAGTTCACGTTTTAAGTGTTGTTTCGCTTTCCTCTTTAACAAATTAGGCATAAATTATATTATAAAATATTAGCAGTAATCCTAAAAATGCACTGGTAAAATCTGTCTGACAACAAATGCCAATCAAAAAGGGCGCTTCTTTGTGAAAATTAGCAATTAACCGCAAATTTGCCACGTTTGCAAGTTTCATAACTTGATAAATTTCCTTAAATAAAAGACTGGTGATATACGATAAATAACACTTAATCATGGTTAGAATCACATTTTTAGTGTTGACATTCACTACTTTCTGCAGCGTTTATCGATCAGTCTTGCTATAAAAAAGTCAATGTAAACTCCCCGAGCTACTTAGAAACGAATTGCGTGACATAATGATTTTTGCTAAAGAGATTCCCATAACGTACGATTATATTTTCCACTCTTTCTCAAATGATGAATGCAACTTTCCCCGCCCGAACACCTGCAATATTATATTGACCAATGCTACTGAAAAAGTTAACAAAACATTTTCTACTAAACACGCCCAAATATCTCTCTGACTCTTTAGAGGCAAAGTCTTCTAAAGAGAGTGAAAGATCAATAAACGATTGAAGATGTTGCGTGAATTGATAATATTCATGATACATATCTGTCAATAAAACTGTTGCTTCAGGGTTGGGAGTCCCAACTTTGGACGACTAAACAAAATTACGGATAACTTTCTTGCTTTATACTTCCGTCAACTTTCGCCTTCTATCATTTTGGCTCTAACCTTCTTTAATCTGAAGCATATTGCGAAAGTGAAGCAGCAGAATTTATTATCTTATCTCTCTTGTATAAATACACAACAAAACTAGGTTCAAATTTCACGAATAAATATTTTTTCTAAAAAAGCAAACTTGAAGATATAAAAGACGAGCTTGTAATATGACCTTATAATTAGGGAGGCAAACTGTTTTAATTAAAAGCATTACATTTATAATCAAGAGGCACCAAGAACGTATTGTCAACACTATGGAATAAAACACTTCTCAATTATATAAAATGTTTAAATATAACTATTTAGAGAGTTAACAATAAAATATAAGCATGCTGCATTTCTGGGAGTAAAGTTCACTCAAAAGGGAACGAACCCCAAGTAATACCTCTACTTTCAAATGAAAAATAGCACATCTTGTAGAGAAAAATTTGTAGAATAGTGCATATGAGAATAGTCGTTATCCCAAGCGCATTGATTTTGGTAATCAGCGCTGGAAGTTTAAGCGCTTTGGTAGTTTTCTATGTACAAATACAGAAAAAATTAAAATGAATTTCCACCGCACACAGAGTTACGGTCAATACGTGAGGTGCTTCCCACTCTCTCATGCTTAAGATGAACTTCTTTTCCCTTCAAAAACTGTAAAAAGAGGAAACTTCAGATGTGCAGTTGTGTGTATAATGAATATACATGCATGCTCTTTCTGTCGTTGTACATAGACAACTACTAAAGCGCTTAAACTTTCAGCACTGATTTGAAACTAATAACGAATACTATTATTATATTATTCTACAATTTTTTTTCTACAAAATGTGCAATTTTTCATTTGAAAGTAGAGGCATACTGAGGGTTCATTCCCTTGTTAGTAAATTATCTTATTGCGGTGATAGGTATGTAAATTTTGTGCATTATATATTTATAGTTGTCAGTCTCATATAGCTTGATGAGTGTAATACAAATACCGTTTTGTTAAAAATTTATTTATTGCAAAATTTTACATGCTTAACTGCAATAGTTAATATAAAGCATCGGTTCATGAAGTTAAATGCTAAAAATATTTCAATAATGAATAGTAACAAGGTTGAAAGCATTTTTATTTTTTACAACCACTGCCTTTGAACATGGTTGGAAAAAGTTTTAGCTTAAAAGTGAATCAATTACTAGGTTTTGTTTTCAGTTATACATTAGTTTTTGAAGCAAACCGAAACAATGGTACCTAACGTAAAAAACAATGTGATTGTGTTGATGCATTATGTGTAAAAGCTCTACCACTGACCACAGCAAAAAATCTATGAATAGCTGCATTCACAATAGCTAGAAAACACATTGGACTCGCCTACAAATACAAAATATTCCGACATGTGATCACTCGTCTTTGACGTGTAGCAAGTACAGCAACAACACTTTGAAAAAAATACAATATAGCAGTGAGATTATGTTCTGTTCACGCTTTGTTTATGGAAAGCAAATGACAAGAACTCAAAATATGACTCATAGTTGAATGAAAAGACTTGTTCAAACATCTGTTCAAGGAATAATCCTCTCCACAGTAGAGAAAAATGTTTCACAATGCTGCCAATCTAAATTGTTGCATGTGTGTAGGAGTTGAGTTAAAGGTAATATTGATTGTGATGCATCGCGTACGGGTGGGATTGATAATATTAATAATCTACTGTTTTTTAAATTGAGATATTCAATACTGAATGTGAATGTAATTACATATACGTATTGATAATTCACGACAATCAAAATCATAAGAAAATCACGTATAGTATATATAAGTAATAAGTAACATTGGTAAGAATCTATTAATATTCATTCAGATAGTTCAACTTGTTGTTTATTTTATAAATTAAACGATTGTGATCTAAAGCTTTGTTGTAGAACCACAGAAGTCATTCATAATTTTAATTACATTTAACTTAGACATACTACAATGCCTTATCCGTGCACCAATTGCGAGCAAACATTCAAATCTCCTGACGGAAGGAAGGCTCATGTTGAGACTATTCACCAAGGAATTCGATATCATTGTGATTTGTGTGATAAGAGCTTTTCGGCCAAACATACTTTGGCCATCCATACCAGAATTCATCGAGGAGAACTTGACCACAAATGCACTATTTGTTACAAATCTTTCCCATCTTGCAGTCTACTCAACACACACCTAAAATACCACTTAAACTTAAAGAACGCGGAATGCTCAATCTGCAACCGGACATTTATGAGTACAAACATAAATCGCCACATGCGAACTCATACAGGTGAAAAGCCTTTCAAATGCCAAAAGTGCGGAAAAAACTTCGGATGTAGGACGGGATTGAATTCACATAAGCTTGTTCATACAGGCAAAAAACCACACAAATGTTCCATCTGCTCCGCGTCATTCGGACAGTTAGGTAATTTGAAGAGACACGAAAAATTACATGCCGATACAAGTTTGTACTATCCATGCTCGAAGTGTCCGCGAAAATACACTCACCCATCAAATTTGAAGCGTCATTTCAAGATTCACAAAACCACCACTCGTAAACCAGAAGACAAATGCGTATTTTGCGACAAGATATTCTTCTCGCACGCTGGATACTTAGTACATTTAAAAGTTCATATTGGCGAGAAACCGGAAAACTGTGAATTATGTGACAAGGCTTTTGTCACCAAGTCAGCAAAAAATAGTCACATCAGACGGCAACATATTCGTGAAAAGCCACACGCTTGTGACACATGTGGACTTCGATTTATAACTCCATCTGAAGTAAAATTGCATTCCATAATTCATTTGCCATCGGATGCTCCAAAAATTTTCAGATGTGTCTTCTGCAAAGAAGGTTTTTATAGAAATGGTCAGTTGTTTGCTCATATTCGGAGACACGTGAAAGAAAAGCCGCACTTCTGTAGTTTTTGTGGGAAAGAATATACTCACTATGTTGACATGTGTCGTCATATTGACTGTGTTCATAAGGAGTTCAAGCGGTATGCATGCCAGTTTTGTGAGACATTATTTTCAGTTAACGCACATCTCAAAGCTCACCTGATGAGGAAACACTAAATGAAAAAGTTTTTGTTTTGTTGGTATAAAAATTGTAATTTGTATACATTCATTTATATTGGATTTGGTGGATATCGTGCTTTTCTTTGTTAAAGCTTCATTGTATAATATTTTGCAGCATTTACCTTACAAATGATTTTGCAATCTGGTATGGTTTGGTTTTTATAAACATGTTTAATTAAATGAGTGTAGAATAGGCTTTTAAATAGATTATATTTCACAATTGTTTTTTCTCATAGTAAAAACGTTGGTTAGTAAAAATTAAAAATGTCAGGAATATTCCTGTTTACATGTTATTGTAGCTGTTGATGTATGATACTATAATAGTAAAGTTACGTTTGTAAAATATAATATAAATCTGGGAGTTAACTATTTCTTAGTTTAAAGCTGTAAATTTTGTAGCTTGATGTATTCAAGTTTGGATTGTGCTGTTAAAACGGGTTTATTGTTATCATTTTACAATATAAATGCATTTTAGAATATACATACAATAATTTTTAGTGACACAAGTCTCCCATCTATCATATTTTAGCATGAAGTCAAAGTGTATTTTAGCAATTCTTTAAATAAATAGTCCATACGTTTCTCTGAGTGACATGCTTTGCAAATATTTTCTATGTGATATTTGTTTTGCCGGTATGTAGCATTATGTCATTACATATATGTTGACGAAATGAATATAAAATGACGCTGAATAACCGAGGAAAGAACAGAATCATTCATCATGATATACATCTGCATTTCTCTATCAGCTGACAAGACAAGAGACAAAAACACGTGAGCGTTACATTTACTACTTATACCGGCCTATACTATTCTAATGAAGATACGATTCAACTTTACGTAAACAACAAGATTTAAGGCATTGTGCAATGTATGTCTCCAATAATAAGAATTAGAGAAAGTGTAAATATATGGTTAAGACGAAAACAGCTGTAGCTGTGTCTAACTAACTATATAAGAATATATCATAATAGTTACAATAAGCGTGAAAAATGTCTTTCGGCTTTTTTTGTTCAGACTCAATCAAATCAGGTAGAAGGTCATAAGCACTTAAACACGAAAAAATTTGGAATTCACTACCACATTTAGATTTGTATTTTTTGGAAGGTTGAAGGTTCCAAATCGAAGTAGACAAAAGTATCGTGAATTTAAATTTTAAAAACCATTCTAATAGCTCTTGTTACTTGATTTCAAACTACGCAATCAACCTCAACATTTATCCCCAGAAGGTAACATATTTCATTATGGATATTATACGAGTGTGATTTTTCAATTTGTTTGGACAACAAAGACAACACAGCAATTTGGTTTATTTTACAGCCCTACACACAACAATGGTCTATCCGTGCGCTACATGTGGCCAAACCTTTAAATCTCAAAATGGAAGAAAATGTCACATGAAGACAATTCACTAGGGCATTCGATATCCTTGCCATTTGTGCAACAAGCTTCTTTGCTCTAAACAAAAATTGGCGATTCATCTAAAAAATTCACAAAGGAGAACTCAATCACAAATGTACCATTTGTCAAAAATCGTTCGCAGATATTGGAATACTGAAGTTTCATCTTAAAGGTCATCTGGACAC
>JAQIXX010008124.1:0-10035 GCA_034700605.1 Willowsia nigromaculata | reverse complement strand
TTTTACATGATTTTTTCCATATTTCCATGTAAAAATGGAAAAAATATTTATTTCCATGTAAAAAGGGGTACCTTGGTGACGATTGAAACGGTTTTAGTACTATAGCTTCAATAGACACACACGCGGGTGACTCCGTGTAAAATTTTCAGAGAGAAAAAAATGCTCGGGCGAGAGCACGAGTCGTCCTTATAGTAATTTAAGTAACCTACACTCAAAATTTTAATTTGCCATGGATGTTGAGTGAATCGCTTTCCGAAAGCTTTCTCAAGCCCTCTCTTTGGGCGAATATATGGTGTTAGTGACAAAATATAAATTTGTAGCAGTCTGAAGGTGAAGATTCTTCGGTCAAATTCAGCGTGAAATTGTATATAACTTCCACCCATTTAAAATGAGGGTTGGCAGTGAAAAATTTCCAATATTACGGAACGTATCAGGTTGCCCCATCACAGCAAATGAGTGATGCTTATAACCAATCGAGCTCGTTGTATCTGTTGTCAGAACCCAATAAGTCGAATGTTTTTTTTAGCGAGAGAGCGTAGAAACTTTATCAGACAATATCGTCATTTCGAATAATTTGCGAGAATGATAAGAGGTACAAATAAATCCACCACAATTTTGAATGGAGAATGAGAAACTAATTCATTTCTTTCCCATAAGTACAATTTTTACAAAAGCGATCTGTTAGTATGCGCATATTGGTAACACAAATTGTCATTTGAGGTTTTGCTTTTTAATACACAAGCTAGATGATAAGACTTTAAAGGTTGATAATAATCTGCTTTTGTCTAGCTTCCAAAAAACCTTTCCTTTATTTTTGCGTTTATTCTTTTCTCTGAAATCTTCACCCAGCAGTATACATCATTGGCAACTGACTTATCAATTATACTTAGAATTTCACAAAATCTGAACATTGAGTAAGCTCAACAAATTTAAGGAAAAATTTTAATTGGCGGTGGAACTTACATATATAATGTATCCGGAATTTAGCATAATTAGCATATTTATTGGTTTGATTAGTGAATCACTTCTGAGCAAGCGTTAGTATTATTTATTGCAATTAAAGAGCAGTTTATTGAAAAGATATTATAGATCTTAGAATTTTTGTCTACATTCAGCAGATGCTAAATTCAGTAGAAGGGATATCCTTAGTCACACAATGAAATGTCAAACTATAACTAGATACGGTTTACCCTAATGCTCCCGAATTCCCTATTCTACTTCTAGCACATTCTTCCATCCCATCACGCCACGCCACAAATACGGCTTCCAGTAATTTTTATAATATAATAAACTGGCGCTAGTCACTTTACTCTTAAGCAACTTAACTGGTTTGCCTGAAACTAGATACTGTTCACCCTAATATTCCTGAATTCCCTATTCTGATTTTAACACTATTCCATCACGCCGAGGTACAACTATGACTTCAACAATTTCGATACTTTCCTAAGCTGACACTACTCACTTCATCTCTTAAGTCCTAAGCAAAAGTTTCGTATGTGTCCGAGTAAAAAAAGTAGAGTTGGATATCTGGCAATTCTTGCGGTGTCACATTGGAATTTGGGTAAGCCGAAACGTAAAAAATACTTATTTGAGATAGTCCAAAATTTGGTCAAATCCGGAACCTCTCTCAGGCAATGTAGGTATAATGTGATCGAATATGATTTATATTACCACTTACAAAAACTGATTTCTCAGATATTTCCCAACTGGACGGTCAACTAACGATTTTATCCTTAGCTTCTAATGATCTTTTTTGGACCGATCCCAGAGAGCATCAATGGTTTTGGACTTCCGAAGGTCTCGCTACTAACAATTACTTCGTCGATGCCCCATAAAATAGACACTTTGTGCGCTTCCTTTGCATAGTCGAGTTTTACTCGGGATGCCTGAGATTTTCGCGGTCCAGAATGGCTTTCAGGAATGCGAATTTTGTGTTCCATCGCCGATCTTGATGTGTGGTGGTTCCCAGAGTAGAAAAGGCTTTTCTCAGGGGCTGGTTGTGGTCCACTTTTCCAGGAGCAGCGTTCATGACCACGTCATGCATTGGTTGTGGCAAGATATTCGCTTCAAGATAAAGATTCAAGTGAATAAGGAAAAGGGGATAGTGAGTACAAGGAAATTCTTAACGCACTCGAGTAGCTCTCTCAGGAATATCAGCCCGACGACGAGAAATAATATATAGCAATTTCATATATAGTTACCCGTTTTCCGCAGGGGATACTGAATCTCATAAATTTTCCCAACCAAGCAAAGAAATTTATTTCTGTTATCTACCTTGAAGCTATGCAATGTAATCACGCAATTAATGATGGCATATAATATGACTGTCGATTGAACCCACAGAAATTTTGCGATTTTAAACAGGATAAAAGCTACGTAGTAATCATTCTGTTTTGGGAAATTCATGACAAATTATCTTCTTTAAGGTAAAGCAATGTCTGAAATGTCGCTTATAGAAAATACCAACAAGAAAATCATTATCGTTTTTTGGAAAATATTATTTGATGCTCCGTTTCACTCAGAAGAACTATTAGGGGAATGCAGGAACACGAAGAGAGCATCAAAGAAGAGTAATCGGAAATGAATACAATGCCGATAGAATCTGCATCATTGCAGGCACACAAAAAGTAATTTTTTAAAAGATTCGGTTGAAATCATTAAAATTTAAAAAAATTTATAGAAAATCAGCCTACTACTGATTTGTATGTACAAAGAAATGAAAAACAGAATAAATAATCCCACCAATGCTTTATATCGATTTTATATGACACTCTCACAAACCGAGACTTCTCGGTTTTACTCGAAAGTGGAATATTCAAAAAGACTTTATTAAATTTTCCCATCTCACAGTATAACATTCAAGCTTTAAGATTAAAATAAAATTGTAGTACTGTCATTCTTTAAATTAAAGGGGAATTATTGATTTTCCACTGGTCATCCAGATATTTTGTAATCATGACGACCTTGTGAAAATAAAAATCATATTTGGTACAATATTAGTGTGAGATAACCTACCTTGATTTCCGATTGACCGATATGAGCATTACGATGAAGTATTTAATCATACGACGTCATTTGACTCTTCTGGTTTCTTAAAATGATCAAAGTTAATGAGGCAAAATGATTTTTAAAGAAATATGGTGGCTTGTAATGCAAGATTAACTTTAAATAATTAGCAATCCAGTAAGCATATTTATATTAAATACCACAAAATCCAGTATATTGCGGAGGAGGTAATGAATGAACAAAATTCGATCAAAAAAGGTTGTGAACCAAATCAGTTTCCCATGTAATGTGTGGATGAATGTATGTAGTAGATGCATACGAATGAAAAACAATGTGAGTCACCAAAATATTTGTGATGCTGAAATCGAAACAACTTATAAATCAGGCAAATGTTAGGAGTTTTTTCATTGAAGAGCATGAAAAATTAAATTGGAAACAAGAATTTTTTTGGCGAAACATTAAATGTGGAATTCTATCGTTATTGATTCGACAAAAAACATAGGCACGGTAATTATACTCTCTGCAACGCATATATTTTTAACTTACCTCAATGAGAGAAACTGTAAAAAAAGTATATTCTCTTTGCAATCACTTTAAAAATTAATCAATTTGTATAGCTACCGGTGCAAATAAATTTTCTTGAGAGCGTATATTTTCCCGTAAATGGAAAAAATTTACTTTTTATTAGCTCTTAAAGCATTATTCAAATGCAAATGCAAATAAAGATTTCATAAATTCGTACATGAACTATGAATTCCGTTTCCCGTGAAATAAATTCTGTACTTAACTGTCTCTATTGACACCAGGATAATACTCACAAACCTGGTCAGTATTGTAAAAACTGGCGTAACCTTTATGCGTAAACCCTACGGCCAAAATGCGCACATGGGTTATAATTGCTGCCCTATTCACGTATAGATTATTATCTTTATTTATTAAATAATCTTATATTGTGAGTGACAATGCTATATAGAAGGCAGTGATCTCTATAAGATAATAACCCGCTTTCAATGCATTTTTTTGTACCGGCGTCATACTAAACAAACCTGGATTCAAAGCGTACATACAGTCATGCTTAAGCTAATAATTCAAATAATGAGGGAACTCTTTTCATTTATATTTGCCAAATGGTTCAGGTAAGGTTCTCTGTAGATGGGTTTGGAATACGTGCAATAGTGAATTGCATGTTTCAGAACCGTTTTTTCATTGGCAGGAATAAAACAATATCGTATTTGTTCAACTGTAATATAAAAATTTATTGAAAAACTGCTTGCTATTACTTGTGATGTGTGTGTATGAAAGCAATGAAATATTGAAGTAACAATCTAACCAATATAGAGATTTTATATGACACTCCCTTCAACCGTGTCTTCTGGGATTTACGCGAAAGTAAAACACCATGTTAATCCATAAAGAAATTAGTCGTATTCTCGTCTCAGTAAATAAAATGTGTACGTTGAAATTGAAGTAAAATGAAATCAAAGTACTGATGACAGTCGTTTGTTTTGCAGATTTATTTAAAAGAAAATGGTTGAAATCCGACGGGCTACGTAAACATTTTTTCAACATGACGCCTTTAATAAGAAACAAACAATATTTGCAACTTTCTAATTATTGATAATATTGCCGAAAGTTTCCGATATATATGCTGGTTAAATTTCGATAGTAAAGTGCAACAAATTATATTAGTATGTTGTAAAATAACCATCTGGCTACATGAAATGAACAGTTTTAATGAAGAACCATTATATTTTAAGAAATCATACATTTTGCAGCAACGCCTAAATGTTTTAATGTTAATATATGGTTATCTGTAAGTAATGTACGATTCAGCAAGCATGTTTCATTGAAAGACCACAAAAACCAGGGTTTTGCGGAAGGGACAATGGTAATGGATGAATAAAATTCTAACAAAGACTGTGAACTTGATGAGTTTGTCATGCAATGAGTAGAATGCAATTGATGCACGTGAAAGATAGGCAATGAGACACACCACAATTTTTGTCATGATGTAATGAAAACTACTTATTATTCAAGCAAATAGAAAGAGATTTTTCGAATGAACTTAAACTTGGAGCAAGAATAAATAAGATTTCTGGTGAAATCTGAAATGTATATGCTTATCATTATTGCGTAGTGTCATTTGGCACTCTTCAACACATCTTCACAATATTCGTGATTTAATTGGTGCACTCTCTCAACAATGAGAGCTACTATAAAAGAAAGCATACTCTTTTTGCAATCTTTGTATTATTTTGCCATTTTGCTGAAAGAGTGGTGCAAATAAAATGCTTGAGAAACAATGCATTCCTTAAATGGGCACAATATCATTTTTACTAGTTTTTGAATATTTATGAAAATGAAGAAAAATGAACATTTTATGATATTGTACATAAAATATTTCATTATCCAAGAATTAAATTCTGTCACAATTGATGCCATACGTCAGCATTTTAACTTGTTAAATTACATGATTCTCCAGATAATTGAGCGAGTGCTCCAAAATACGTTTAATGTAGATAGTCATTTCAATTGCATTTTAAGTCACGGCGTTATGAGAGACAAAACTTGGATTTAATGCATAAATGTCTTCATGCAGGCACGTGAGTGGCGCTCCCAGGGTTTTAGAATTTGCTGTACCTAGAACTCATCAAGGAACTGCCATCACTCTGAGATGATATGCTCCAGAAAAACGATTTTTTGATGACATTTGATCTTGCACAATTTTGAATGTAGAATGAAAAACTAATTTACTTCCTTTCCAATAATTAAAATCTTTACAAGAGCAATCCCGTAAGTAAACGCATATTGGTAGCATAAATTGTCATTTAAGGTTTGCTTTTTAATGCACAAGAAATGATAATACTTTAAAGGTTTGTATAGTAGTCTGCTCTGGTTTACCTTCAAAACACGTATATTCGCGTATCAGAATTAATCAGGATCGACTAATGAGAACTATCAACTCAAATAACAGTTGAGGATCATACCATCTTATTACTTAAGGGAAACTTACTACGTATACCGAGAATCATAAAACAATCCTTCCCATTCCATTTTAGATGAAATTTGAGCCTACTCTCATAAACCCATAAAATTTTAACTGTTATTGTTCAACTATCGATGCCAATACCAAACAGCTAACAATTATTTATGATTTGAGTAAGGTCGATGCAAGAATGAATGCACAGCTTGTTAGTTTCTAACGTTCTCTGACAAAGAGTAGCTCATGAGTTTCGTAAAATCATAATATTATGTAAGACAAACTTATAAGCTGGTTTTGTTAAGCTTGGTTTTTTATCAGGAGGATTCAACATGATAACTTTTGCTGAAAACGTATGAGCATGAATTAGACACAGAAAGTAGATCTTGTATACTATTGCAATCGGGCTTTGGCGGATGGGATGGTATCCCAAGTGCGTAATTTTATGACGCAGCAAAAACCATATAAGGAGAAACACGTGGTCTAAATAGTAGGTATGTGCGTTGTGAAACGTCAACATGTAAACATAGAGATGTAGATGAATAAATTTGTTTCTGCATATTTGAGAGAATGTTACTCTGGAATCATGATGTTTGACCAGCTTGCCCCACTTGCTCTCTCCAATGCAAAAGTTTTTTTTCAATAGTGTAGCTTCATTTCATCAAGGCTTAAAATGTTTTATTCTACTATAGCTGGTAATAGCTAATCAAGTTTTCGTAATTTTCACAATCAAAAGTTAGGAAGCGTAAAGTGCGATGAAGTGCAATTAACTGCCCTTATTTTGTTAGACTCCACTATGGTTTAAATCGTGACGTTTTTGTATTTGTTATGCACATAAATTTAAACCGTCCTTTAAAAGTCCAGTATGCATGACACAAGTATTATTATAACCAGTCAAACCCTTTGTATCAATTGTCAAAACCCAAGAAGTCGCATGTCTTATCAGCAATAGATCGTAGAAACTTTATCAGGTAATATCGTCATTTAAACGAAATTACGAGAATGATAAGTGGTACGAAGTACAAATAAATCTGGCAAAAAAAAATTTAAGGAGAGCATCATTTGCAAATGTTTTGGTTTTGGATTTTGTCCATCAAAACGTAAAAAGGTGAATCAGATAAATAATAATGAAATGAAACTGGGAAAATTTTGTCTGCATTCGACAATTCATGCTTTGACATCCGTATATATTGACCGATAATCTATAAAGCATTTTGATCTTATAGCAAAAGTGGTGAGTTCTGTGAAGTAGTTTTATAAAGTGTTTTTTAGCTGCTTTCATCACTCCATCAAGTGTACTACTTCGTGGCATAAATTAATGAAATATAAATCTGGCAGTTTAAAGAATAACTCAAGCATTACCATTGTAAAGTTAAATAAATTGCAGTCGCTAATAACGTGTTTATGTGACTTTTCATGTATATATGACAAAATTAACACAAAATACAGGAAATTTATTGCTTATTAGAAGAAAACTCTGTAATGATACATACAATTATAAATTAGTAAAATTTTTATTTGCAAATAAAACATTTTGATCTTTTTACACCTCAGAGCATAGTTCAATCACATTGTCATATAATCCCGTTTGCAATCACGTATGTACTTAACTGACGCGTCCACTAGTTGGAGTCCATGCGTTAACCATGTGCACAGAAAATAAGATACGGTAATTTAGAGTCAATCACAGTTTTTGGATCGTCAGCACGTCTTCCTTCTCTACAGGCTCTTGGGGAACGATATAATCCATTTCCAAAGTAGAGATGCCTTCCAAAGTGTTCCCAATACTGTTAGTTTCAGATCAACCCTGCAAACGATATCCTGGTAGTGATGATGTGAGAAATTAAATGAACTTATAGAGCAACTCACTGACGAGTTCTTACACAGCCAAATATTTTTTTACGTACAATGAATTTTTAGCGAATGGATGGATATGTTCTTGAGAGATTCATGTCATTATGTTCCGCATCATTTTGTTGAGTTAATATGTGAGAGTGATGGACGCGTCCAGAGCCTAGACGTTAAGTAATCCCATTAGAAAAAGAATTGGAAATGCAATGATAGGCAAATTTTTCTCAGTTTACGCTTGGGTTATATAAAGAAACTTTATGAATTAGTGCAGTGAAACAAACATCAACAATTTTAACGAATAAATGCGGACATGGAAATTCTTACGGAGCATGGGAGTGGTGCTCTTAGGGATTTAATTTTTAATATCAGGGATTGGGTTATTGACCAGGGACCCACCTTTTTGCTCATCAGGGATCCGTCTCCAGTTTGGGGAGCATTGCTCACAAAAAGATAGTGTATTTTCGGCGGAGCCGTTTTTAGGATTAAGGGATTATCGCGGAAGTTTTAGCGAATTTCAGGGATTTTTCGTTTCACCAGGGATTTGTTTGGGGTCATCAGGGATTTCGATTAGATCAGGGACGGGTTTCACCTGACTATTATCCCTTTTCCTTTATATGAAAATTAAAATATTGAGTCTGTTTTGACAGAAACAAAATACTATTTACTCCAAAATTCCCATATCATATCAGCTTCCAGCTCCCCAATCAAGATTGTAGGAGCGCTCATTTTGTTCTCATTGTTCTCATTTATGAATTACAGCAACACAGAAGCTCTCACAACCAGGAGTCCAATGGCCTTAACACCACTAAAAATACAAGAATATAATGCCCTCAGGAAGAACTCAAATTAATACTGAAAGTCACTTTTCCCATATAATCAAATAGTTTGAGCCAATTAAGCGTCGCTAATACGCAAAATGTAATTGATTCATTCTAAAAGTATATAGATTTCACTTCTGTGACATTCAGTTCAGTCGATACAGCATACTTAAAACCATACCACGCCATGTAGTAAGTTCAAGTTATTTAAACAACAGGAAAAACGACTTGAGTAAATTTACTAACAGTAATCCATTTCATTATTTTTAATACAGTCCAGTTACCGTCCAAATTTTTCAACAATAAAATAGACTGTAATCCTGTAATAATTTTAGATGTCGAATTGCCAGAATGATAACTATTGGTAAAAGAACTTAAACCGTGGATTTCTGTTGTGTGTGATGTCATCTAGTCATCTCTCTCTGTCGCCAAGTTTGTGTGTTGGGTCACTTTAGTCAACTAATTTATGTGTTTTTAGTATAACAACTTTCTTGCATAATTTTTTTCTTACATCTGCAATCATCTCAAATCCGAAACTTATGCGTATACAAAATAGTCACACACACACGCCTGACATTATGTTTTTGGCATTATCATCATGATAACATCATATATTCTTCCAGTAGACAATAAATTTTCTAATCAGAATACATCTATTACTACTATATTATAATTGCAGAAATCTGTGACGAGAGATTTCCCACAATTGGTTTATTACCTCTAAATTTGTGGAATCACAACCCCCATCCAGTGTTACAATGAAAAATACGTGGATCATGAAACATATATAACAAATTATTTTTTATTCATTATGGAAGTAACATATAATTATTTGCGTAATGGGACCTGGCTGCTAAACTAGCTTTAAATCAGAGCAATGTCCATTCATATTTTTCCCCAGCTTTTCCTTAGAAGGGAAAAATATTAACTCGATTTTGCCGTAAACTTGATACTGTTCACTCCAATATCCCCGATTTCCATATTTAGCTTTTATAGCTCTTTTATAGACTCTGCATCATTGCAGGTACACGTGAAGTAACTATTGTTATGATTGGGTTGAAATCATTAAACTTTTTGTGTATTTTCATTGCAACTACATTATTTCAGGTTCAGCCCAATAAGTAATCAGTACTTTTTTAAAACTTTTACTATGCAACTTCTTATAATGCTGATAATAACTGAGAGTAGATGAGGATTTAGTTTCCATTGAATATACTTGATTTGAGATCTCACGAAAACAAATAGCGACCGAACGAATCGCATTTAATATTGGAGTACGTCTGTAATTGTGAATTGGATGAAAGGGGTTGGGGACTGTTCGCCGGTGACGCTAAAGGTAACGACCAAGTTTACCCAGGACCTATTGGCGGTAGGACTAAA
>JAQIXX010008123.1:0-10037 GCA_034700605.1 Willowsia nigromaculata | reverse complement strand
ATCAACTTTATATTACTCCACGTGCAATTAGGTAGTCGTCATAAATTATGTGGAACCCGTGCTCAGGTCATTTAGATGCATAACTCAGGTAAATAACTTTATGAAGCTTTCGGGTGCTTAAATAATATAAATTATGTGATATAAGAGATTTTTAGCTACTACCACGTAGAATCTACCTTCTGCATTGAAAAACCGTAAGAGAGACGCAACACTTCAGCATTTTCCAGGGCAACATGAAAATATGAATTTTTGAGTTCCTTATTTCAGAACCTACCATAAGTTTATTATATTTGGGTTGTCCATGCGTTATATTAACTGTTATGTAATGTGCACACAAATTCTTGGAGGGACTTATTTACGGATTTTCTCACTCTGTACCAAATCTTTCCTTTAATCCGATTTATATTAAAAACGTAAAACTGTGAATTTTAGAGAATAAAATTTTAATTTTTTCATATCTTTACTGATGGGCACATTCTTTTGCTTAACATAAATATTAAACTATTATCGATGTAAATAACTTATGTGATATTTATTCTCCTCGTGCTGTTCCACATTTTATCTTAATTACAACTACCTCCATATGAAGAAAATAGAAACACGAGCATTCCAAGGTGTTGCATGAGTACAAAGCCATTTCTCAATTTCGTCTCTAAAAGTCTAAAATTTTTGTAAAATATTTTCTAACAAAATGAAGTTTTCATCTGTAAAATATACTTTGGTAATAATACCACACGTTTTAATACTTGTAGAAAGCTTAAATCCCTGTAAAAATCCTTCTCTGCAAACCACATTGCAAAATTTATTTGCAAAAGTGAGTTTAGAGATAGCAAAATACGAAATATTTTTAAATTTTACTAATATCGACGACTGCAATATTCAATTACAAAATATACGCTTAATGGTTTTCACAAAATTATATAACAAAACAGTAGACTACCATTTCCCTTTTAGATTTACACAACCATTCCATTTAATTCTGGGAACCTACTCAAAGAAACAAATTGATTATCAGGTTTTTCCTTTTCTTCAATTTGCAATGCATTTTTCCACAGTATTTATATATCAGTAAATCCCATCTCTCAAAATTAAGAAACGATTGGTCTTTCTCTAAAATGACGCAGAATATGCCGTCTCTCAAAATTGTGATGTATCCAGCCAAAAACAAGTTTCGTTCCAAATCAACTATGACCGCGATTGTCTGCAACGACTACTGTGAACAACACGGGACCGATGACCACTTAATCCATAACATCTTAACTAATCCGCGGTTATACCACTGACAATTGTTCAGAAATGCAACAGGAAATAAACGCATCTCTGTTATTTCAGAACTGCGACATCCAGAATACATCCGACGATACAAGTGGAGTCGTCACGCTTGCCCAAGATTAAAGATTAATATTTCGCTCGCGTTACTCCCACATGTGCGGTAAGGAAGTGATGTCATCAATTCTGTTTGAAACAGAGCGCAACGTGTCATTCAAAATAATTCACAGACAGTCTCTCAGCTTAGGCGGGCACAAAAGTTTAGACTGGAGTCTCAATACAGAGTACATATTTAATGATGCGAGCTACATCAACTTTGGGGATCACGTGAAGGACCAATATGCTTGGAAAACTGGGCTAAAATTTGCAAGAACAATTGGTAGGCAGTTGATGTATTGTAAAACTGATGAAAACACTGGAAAAATATCGGTCATCGACTTTTCAGTTTGGATTGCCCCATTTACACTAGAAATTTGGATAGTTTTTATCATTGTAATTGTTGGCGCTCTGATATATGTGCAAAGGGAACGTACAGCAGTGCGAAAAATGAATATCGATATTTTAAGAATCTTCATGGATTCAATTGGTGCGTTTCTGGGGAACTCTATTTCCACAGCAAATTTTAAACATTTGATTGCCATCCAATTTCTTGGAATGTTGATGTGTAATTTTTATGGGAACGGAATTGCCAGCATTTTGACTGTACCTCCTGCTCCAAAGGTGCATGAGTCATTAAGAGACGTGATATCTCATGGGTATAAAATCTGCTGGAATCCATCATGGGAAGTACACCCATGGCTTTTGTATCAACAAAAATTTCGGGAGAATGGTTTATTAAATGTGCTAAATAGTAGCTTCTATGCGACTCGTAATGTTGGCAGCCCTTCCAATGTGCTTCGAAAAAGAATGATAAGATTAGACTCAGATTTGCCTGAGGTTGTGCTTCACACGGAAAAGATTTTAAATGAAACGTATCGAAAGAAAGATGCGAAATGTCATCTTATTTTAGATATGCTCTTCAAAAGCCCCAATTTTCTGCAAGTCTTTACAGTCAACAGAGTCTGGCTTTTTGAATCATTATTGAGGATTTCGGAGAGCGGCATTCGTGAAAGGTGGGATTTGTGGGCGAGCAGAAGGCGTCGTTTGCATTGGGGTGTTGGGCTTGAGAACCCCAAGCCTGGGGACAATATAGAAGATATGAATCAAATTGATATTAAAGATGTCGCAGCAATTCTGATTGCGATTTCCATTGTATGGCTCCTGTGTATAGTTCATTTTATTGTGAAGGAGTGGACAATACGATCCTGCAAGTCCAAAAGTAAAGTGAAAGTTCTCAAACTTGTGCCAATGTATAAGCGGAAATGGTTTCAGCGAAAATAATAATATTTGTAAATACTTTTATGACGTAAAGCTTGAAAAATATTTCTAATAGAAATATAAGCTGTGTATTTAACATTAAATCAAGCTACCTCCTTGAATATTTATCAAATCGTTTTAATTGTGGTGCATTGCTTGTAATTTTATCAACTAATAATAGCACAAAATAAATCGTATTTAAAAAAAATTATTAACTAATTTCTTCATCCATGTTTTCTTTTCAAAAACTTGAATTTGGGTCTAATAATAAATGTCGCAACAAAAATTGTAACGATCAAGGGAATTTAAAAAAAACATTCAATAAATTAATAATTTTGATTACTATTCTTGATTGCATATCGAATAGTCATTTGGCAGCTTTCTTTTATCTGATATAAATCTCTATCTTTCTTGCTGTGAGAACTAACTTATCATATTACTACGGTTATAGTTCCAAACTAAAAGTTAAATAACATTTTATTAATTTAAGTACGATTACGTAGTGGTTGTGCAACTATGTAAAAAGGCTTTCTGAGGATATTGGCGCAGCGCAGGAGGTACCCGTACTTGCATAGCAATTTTCATAATTGAAAAACCTTGACAGAAATGCTATCACAAATTTGAATATGTACTTTTTTATCCGTATATTTAAATGTTTGGGAAAGTAACTAGTTTTCAAAAAAATTACATTTTGATGGAGTAATTTCATGTTATATGTTTTCAAGATTTATAAATAATAAGTAGTAACAACTGCAAAGATACTTCAAGAACGCCGAAAAGTTTCAATCAGACTTCTAAGAATATTTTCTACAACGCAATTGCCAAACTGGTGAAAAATGCATCTTTTCATCTTGCAGCACAGAAAAAACACGTAGTTGTCGGTATCGCATCTAAACAGAATATTTGTGTGTTTTGAGAGGAGATTTACACATGCGAACGATTGTCTCCTTTGAACAACCAAGATACATTTAGATGCTCCATTTAGGGCTGGGCGACCAGAAATTTTATCTTGTTTGATGACATGGATATCGAGATATCGATAACACAGACTGTTATCTGCTTCGTTTTCTGGTGCTGAGTCAGCCACAATATAATTGAATCCTTTCTGTATGGGGAGCACTCCATTTGTGTACTGATTTTATTGTTGACAAGCTTTAAGAATGTAATGGAGTATGAAAAGGGTTTGGTGTTCTCTGAAAGGAAATTAGTAATATGCCTGTTGCCGCATGGATGAGTTCATGGAAATTGATCCCGTGTTGTTGTCATTTTCCAGCTGCAACTGCGTCTATTGTTGTCCTGGTCAGTCCTGAATCATGCTCAATTGAGATTCTGAAGTGGAACTAGCATTTCGTCTAGTAGGTTTGCTGACATGACAAAAGTAGGGGAAATCTTTTAACCTAAAACGTAATGACCTTTTGTTTTCATCAATTGCACAGATATTTGATCAGTAGGTTTGGGTTCTTATTCTTATTTTCAGAATAGTGTGCCATCCATGTACAGAGAAATAAACAAAAATGATAGTAATATCTACTTAGCTTCTGTAGTTTTTGTTGATAGATAGCTAAAGTTTTCTGCTGAATTGTTTTCAATGACCTTGATAATATAGCAAGAATCAAAATAAACTGCGCTAACATAACCAATTCAAAATTGATGCGTGTAACTTAAAGTGTTATCCTTAGAAGTTTTGCAAACTTTCACAAGTAATAATACAAATCAATTTTTTTCAATGCGTCATAGAAAAGTAAGAGTTGTCAAAAATGTTACGTCACTGTGATTTTGAAGGAGTTATAGGCAACCTCATCGTACTAACCACCCACTTTTCTAGTTAGGAAATCTATTGAATTGTTATTGTTAATGGTGAAGGGTAGCGTTTCCGTTGTACATTCTTCAGTTTAGCACATATGCAGTGAATCGACATTTATCCAGATCATTGACAATAATTAGTAAACTAGGTAGTTCAATGCGATAATAAAATATCATGACTTTCGTGTCCTTCCGTTTTTTATATCTCAACCAATAATAGTATTGTTCAATTCTGTTCTATTCTACAAGTTTCTTGTTAACTATTTTTACAAGAACATTTTTGATTGAAAAATAATTTGTGGTTATGGGGATAATAACTGGGATTCAAAGAGATACGAGAAAATGAATCAGTATGAGTTAACAAATTTAACCCACAACAATCTTTTGTAATAATAGTACAAACTTGATGGAGTTGAGTTGTCAATCCAATCCATTATAATAGTTTGTAGACATGTTTCAATTATAAAATTATGGCAAATTAGGCTTGCACTTGGAGAATAAGTTTTGCAAATAAACAGATGGTAAATCAGTTAATTTTATTTATGGATGTAATTGTCATTCTGAAAAGAGCAAAACGTTTTAGGATTATTAGAGTGACATTAGTATTCATGTCATATTTAAGGAAATACAATTCGCTGTTCTAAGATGAAAAAAGTATTATGCCTTTCTCTCCAAACGTTGCTCCACGATTTTCGTTCTGCCATCTTTCGAGGTTAATTTAAACTAAGAATGCTACTTACCAGTATAGCAACCATAAAGCTGGTTCATAATAAATCTCCTATAAATGAAATACTATTACTGTTACAAGTTTAATGGATAATTTATTTTTTAAAAGCTGATTTCTCTACTCCAAGTTGATTTCCACTTAAAAAGCTTTTAAAATTCAGTGAATTAATTGAGTTTGCTTCATAACCCCAGATTTTAGTAAAAAGGCTCTGAGAGATGTAAGCAAAGCGGGGACCAACGACTTGAAGATTTACATGAAAAATTGAATATCAACGGTTGCCAATAAATTATTTGTGTAGTAATTTGTCCTTATTTCTCTATCAAGTACTGCAAATCCATAGTCCAATGCCATTCCCCTAACTGATTTCAAGCGCTTTCTAAACAACTTTCTCTCAAATCCGCTAATCTTACCAACAAATATTTTAGCAGTCGGATTTTGTTTAATCATTTTAGAACTAAACTCATAACACCATGTTGCCATAGGAAAAGCAGTAAATGCTACAATGTAGACCACAAATGTCACAAAAATATATTAATGTACAGTACAAGCGGAAGTATATTTGTCCCCTTAATCAAAGCCCAATTACCCAAAACACTAATCAGAAATCCCGTTCCCATTAAAACAGCAGTAGTTAAGAAAGGCTCTCCCGAATATCTTGATGTTTGATTTGTAATTGCAGAAATAAATGAATTGGTAATTCAGATAATGGCATTTCACTGATTATTCTTAAAGATGGTATGTACAAACTGACTATCACAATACCCAAAAGCACAATCACACTAAATGACCTGCATCCTTCTAACATCTCCTTATGGATAAAGATATGTAAATCTAAAAATCTGGGTTTCTAATGTTTTTGGCAGATGAAATAGTGGGCCAAAATCCATCAATACCATGACTGGGCCCATGAAAAAACCAGCAGCTAATAAAAATAGAACAAATGAACTCATTACAAGTCCAGTTGCATCCTGGGATCTTCCACATCTAAAGGCTGCCAGCGTCTCCAAGCAAGTAAGATGTTGTGTAGAATTTAATGTCATTATTGACAAAAAATGCGGTCACGTTTAATTAAATGACTACCTTGAATCAAAAGGCTGAAATGATTTTTTGTCTTTCTTTTCTTCTGGAAAGAATTAATACGCGGGCATTGCATTCCCGCTTCAATTTTTATGACGCTAAGTTACATGATGTAAAGTTTAAATAGATTGCTCAGTTAATCATAGCTACTGAATACCATAATGTTGAACTGACCGACTTCATAAACAATTTAAAGATAATTCATGAATTTATTTGCTAATTTTAACGAATTTTTATGCATGCAACAAAAAGCTAAATCAAAATTTTTAAGTTTTGATTCTAAAAAAAACCCGTGTAGCCAATAATATATTTAACTTAAAGGGGTATATTGATAACCAATTTACTCCACATAAAAACACAATTTACCAATCGGTATTACCCCGTTTTTAATTTGCCACGTGATTCCACTCTTGAAGAAGTTCTGCATAATTTACGCAGTGCAAAGCGTAGAATGACATAGGTAATATACAACATTAAAATAATCAAGCCAAAGTAGACCAGAATTACATCGTAGGAATGATACTGGACAAAATTCAACTTCCGGCCTACCGACCTCAGGTGTGGGGCTCCTGATGAAATAATATGCACATAATTTTGGTATCATAATAAACTCATCTAATTCAACGAAGCGTGTTTTATACGTTATATTTTAATAATAGCTTTTTATTACCTTTGTGTCTCATCACATATTCAACCCAGTATACTGCCCGCTTCAATGGGTGCTCAGGCTGATCCTTGTAGATTTCAGATAATTGCTTGGCATTATTCAAATATTTTGGATTACTAAGAAGCTCTTGAATCGTACTCATTAACTCCTCTTCAGTCAATGTATTCCAGTCTAGTTCAATGACGATACCATGATCTCTCGCAAGTTTAGCATTAAGAGGTTGATCTCCTATTTGTTTGGAACATTAAACTTAATTTTGCATTTCACACATTCTTTTAATACCACTAGTTACGCAATTCTTACCAAACATTGGGAGCCCAAGCAGTGGTGTGCTGGAACAAAAAAGTTATAAACAATGAGTTATTTTGAATCTTAGAGCTTTAGTAGTCTATGTCACTAACCCGTGATAAATTGCTTCTTCTGTGCTACCACCCCCGCAATGTGTTATGAACATTTTGATATCCTTGTGACCCAACAGATCCTAAAGCATTTAAAATGACATTACTTTAAGCCCAGAACAGATAAATTTTTTGTAACAAGAAAAATATCTCACCTGCTGCGGCAGCCATTTACTTAATTTCACATTCCTCGGCAGATCAGGCATCGTCTCCGTTTCCCATTTCCAAAGAACTTGTTGCTTCAGCTTGGAAAACACATTCAGGAACATTTTCCTTTTTTCTTCGGGCATTAAGGACCCTTTTGTGCCAGATCCCATGCTAAAATATACAAACCCATCTTTACCTTTTTGAATGAATTCTTCCAAATCCTGAAAATCACAGAAATAATTTATAATATTAATGTTTGATTTCCAAACAGTATTGACATTTGTACCTTTGGAATAGGTTTCGCCGGCCGAGAATGAATCCCACCGACATCAACAATGTCAGGATAGTACGGTTTCGGTCGGTGAAGAGAAAAATGCCCATTGCTCAAGACCAAAGCTGCTTGATTTGAGATGATTTCTGAAATGGATGGAATATCCTCTCCAAGTTTTTCTCTGTAAATTGCTTCCATTGCGGGCTCATAATAAAATTTAAGAACCCCTTCAAAAAATATGTCGTATCCAAAATTAATGAATCTCTCATAAAATGTCATTTCTTCAGGATATCCAATGAACAGGTTGGAATGAAACGAGGGAGGAAAATGGGCACCCACTTTATTTGCCAAATATCCTGGAACCCCAACAGGTGAAAACATAACCATTGGAGATTTTAATCGGTGAACAAGCCCTAACGCGCAGTCATTAAATATTGCTTGCACAAATATGAGGTCAAATTCCTCCTTAAGAATTTCCTGGATAACTGGTAAGTCGTAAGAATCTCTGCATACGCCAGTGAACCATTCGTGAGCTAAATACGGATTTGTGTTCTTTCCACTTTTCTTGATATCATAAGGATCCAACTTCTTTTCCGCGATTAACTTATTTGTAACTTCTTCCCAGTCGAAAGTCAAGATTTCCTTGACATTTTCCATTTGCTTTGTAGGCTTTATTTGAGTAATCACGGTGACATTGTGACCCCTTTTCCCAAGCTCCTCTAGGACTGGCAAGTATGTCAGGTTTTGACTTTTCGAGGATATAAATGTGAGCGAAAGTATTTTCCCCGCAAACGCTGATTCAAGAATTATGAGACAAATGTTGATAAAAAGCAGCCTTTCTAGTGGTGGCCCCATTTTCTTAGATTGCTGGTCATGAAGTTTCCAAATAAATATTTGTTATTTGTTAAACTGTTGAGCTCTTTTAGAATAAATGTGAGCGCCCATGAAAAGTTCCTGACTAAATCGGATTATTCACATCTTCAACATGATTGAATGAAAATTATATAAATATATTGCTTGATAACCTGTTTAAACATTCCTAAATCATAATTAATGTCGATATGTCACAATACATCGGGCTTAGATTTTTACTCGTGTATTTGAGATAAGGTTTTCTCCGATATTCATTCATATATTCCGATATAGCTTGCATTTGATGATAAAGCTGAACTAATCATTTCATTTACAACGTAACAAAGAGCAGATAAAAAGTTCCACAAATCCATGCATGAATTTATGAAATAACAGTAGTTGGGCATTTGTTTAATCAAACATATTATGCCATTGATGACCCTGGACTGGAAATTTGATAAAGCTTTATCAGATAGTGGCAACAAGCATTCTTTACTACAACTGACAACATATCTAGCGGGTAATGCAAATAGCCATTAAAATTAATGGTTTTAGTTATTAGTTTTAAAATATTTGATTGTAAAAGTCACCTATCTAGCTACAATTACAAAATAAAATACCACATGGAGTGTGTATTGGGAAATTCCTCCAGTCCAAATCACCATAATTGCTGCCAGCCAAGTCACCAGTCAACACAGCACTGTTGCCGCATTGGATTCCAAACTGGAGTGTTCGAAAATGTTCTGAAATTCAATATTTCTTTGGTCAGTAGTCAGCTGTACAAAAAATTAATAGTCAATCGGGAAACGTTTGAAGGAGCAATTTAATGCTAACTGATAATTAATTAGCGAAATTCGTAATTTTATCCATTCCATTTGAAAATGAGTAGCAAAAGAGTAAAAAGAGTACGAAGTAAAACCGTTCACTTTAGCTTTAAACGGTTTCGGCTAAAAGTTTAATTTCCACTCTTGTACAGTAGTCGCTTAAAACATTTCAGCCCGCATCAAAACGAAATGGTATTAATTACAGTTTTTCACCGGAAGATTGAATCTGATTCGCTTTCTTTTTCCGAAGTTCGAGAAACAACCCTCCAAAATTCGTGTAGCCTCCAGTAGCCTGCATTTTACCTAATCAACATGCTCATGTTCTTCCTTCCAACACCTTCAACTCAGAATCCCAAAATTGCTACTCCAAGTGCCTCAAAACTGAGTTGAGAGATGATCTATTTTTTTAGCTTTTCAATCTTTCTACCCCTTCCATTTTTCATGGAGGAAATCTGACCGCATATTTGAAAGCTCCGTGTGTTTTTTCTACTATGTACTCAGTTTCAAGTCTCTCTGTCCACTCTGTCATCAAAATCTGTCTACTTTAGGAGAACCAGATATCTGGTTTGGGTGGATCAGCCCAACATTTGAGTTGACATTCTGCACGATGTGGCTAGAGGCAGCTCTGAAGGCGCTCTCAGGGGAG
>JAQIXX010008122.1:0-10038 GCA_034700605.1 Willowsia nigromaculata | reverse complement strand
TAAAGGTCTACGGTACGGACAAGAAAGAATGGAAGCCGATCCTGGATGAGTTGATTGATCCAACAGAAATCTCAGATTGGTATGATCCAAAAGGGAGGGATAGGAAAGCTCAATAAAAACTTTCCAACATAATATGTATTCAAATATATTGACATAAATGTTATGATACATTTCCACAAGTTGTGATATATTATGACCTTTTATGAAGTCAAGGTATCATGTTAGTGGCCTAATTATGTATATGAATACCGTAAATAATAAATGCATCTATAATTCTAATTTCATTTTCATTATTTGCTCAGAAAGATCTTTAAAATGATGACATAAACAGTTTATAGGTTTATCTGCTGACCAAAATTTTGAAACGAAATGCTGGGGAAGCGTAACCTGAAAGCTTTGCTCTCCGTAGGCTGAACAATTACTTCACAAATGCAAAATGTCCAGGTTGTTGACATTTGTTGCAAATATTCGTCTTTAAACGTTATGTATATAATTTGTAGTTACAATCAGTAATGCAATCAGTATGAATCAATAGCCATAAGGTTGAGGGAAGCATAAGCCGACGTGTAATTTGATTCAAGTTTGCATACTAAAACAAAGCTAATAACTTAGGCATCATGAATATGTCTAAGTTGGAACTTGGAACACACAAACAGTATGTAAAATGTAATAATGATAGCTTACAAAATAAATCCCTATAACATTATATTTCTTTATACTACTTTCGGATATATGGATAAGTATAAAACGAAATGTTAAGCTTGTTGCCCTTTTCAAGGAACAATTTTTACTGAATCTGAATTTGTCAGCAACTGCTCGGCCTTCCTTCGTTTTTCTGCCATGCAACCTCACGATATAAAAACAAGTTTTTTTTCTCATGCTTGGTCCGTTGTTTCATATCTGCCATGCTATATACCAAATACTAAGAATAAACATAATTTCCAATACTGTGCAATTTCCTACACAAAGCACTGCATTTAATTAATTGCTCAAGTGGATACGCAGATAGATATTTGTCTTCTATGATTGCAGGTTGTCGTTTTTCCTTGGATGCAGTCTGCATATATTTGTGTAGAAATTTACATAATAATAACTCTTGCATTCCTTCATCCTGAAAATACATGATGTCCACCACAAACATCTTGTCTCCTACTGTAGGTTTCTCATCGTTTACCCAATTATTAGTTAACAATGTTCTATACAGCATATCATACAATGTTTTGGAACAAAAGGCAAAGCCAGTGAATCTAATTTCATTCAAATCATTGCAGCCAGCTCATAAAAAAGATACATCTCCTACTAACACATTTTGTACTAGTTTGTGCATTTTAAAATGAAGACTTTAATCATATTCAGTCTAATGAGCTTATTATCAGCAACTGTATCAGATACCCCAGATTTATACTTTAAAGAGTTGGAATCTCTAAATTCTCTGCAGAGAGCTGCCATCGAAGAGGTAAACCCAAAATTTAATCCTAATAATTTTACAACGTAAAATAAGAACCACTGAAACGAGATGAATTATAAACAAAAATTATCAGTTAAGGTGTTGTGTCTCATCCGTTGTCCCATACGACTACATGAAAGAAGACATTTACTTGGTAAAATGGCTCCAAGGTAAAACTTGAAAAAATGCGTAAATCAAAATACCAGTATTTCAAAACAACTTTATTGTAATCGTAATCAATTTGTTTATTGTAAAATTTAGCCACGTCATTTAATGTGCGTAAGGCTGAGAACATGATCAGAGAGGTAACACCATTCCAAGCTTATATTTTTTCCAAAGCAACTCGTCTTCACGAGAAATTTTAACTTCCAAACTGAAATTTACAGGCTGTTAGGTGGAGAAGGAGAGTAAAAATTGACGATTGGGAAGATCCAATGTTTTTTGGGGATATTGAGAATACCGGCAAGTATCCAACATTCCACGACGGTTTTGATCGGGAAGGTAGACCTGGTAAGGGATTCAAAATATTTATGATCATATTATAATATATTAAAATGAACGGGAAATATAAGGTTTAGTTTTACGAAAATCAATTTGAATTTAGTTGCTGAAGCATTTTTCGGCAATTGGAATGTTCGTTCGATGGCAGTTCAAGGAAAAATCATGCATCTGACTCATTACAGCCTACGTGGAATTGAAAGGTCAACGAGAAGAATTCGCCAAGCTCAAGCAGAAGGAAGAAACGTAACACAATGGATTCATCTTCTAAACATGGATGGGTTCAGTGTTATCAACCAGGCTTGTCCCACATGTACAATATTCATCCTTTTTTCATCAAAATTATACATAAGCTTAAAACAATTAATGTAATCAAGTTACAAAATTCACAGGCTTATCATTATACTTGGGATATCTCAGTCAGTATGAAAAATACTGGCCTAACACCACATTTCGTACAATCTTAATAAACAGTAAGCAAATAGTCACCTTTTCAAGTTTTTTAAAAAGTTATGTGAGTAAATTTCCTTTAAGAAGAATTATTTTTGTCCCTTTGACTTAGCTCCGGAATCATTTGAAATAATCCTAAATTTGATACGGCCGCTAATGAGTACACCGACTCGGGAAGGTTTCAAAGTGTTTGGAACGAACAGTAGTTTGTGGAAGCCATACTTGGACAAGTTGATTGATCCTACAGAAATCTCAGATTGGTATGATCCCAGAGGAAGAGACAGAAGACAAAAGTAAAAACTTCAGAAATACTAAATTTAAGTAACAAAGCAGACGACTGAAATGCATTGTTACTGTTACATAAATTATTAAAGTTTATGCACCTTATATACGTAGAACCATAAAAGAAAAGGCAAACCCCTAAATTGTTCCTATTGCTATTAAAAATTAGTAAAATTATGTGCAAATGGTATTGCCATCACTCTGAGACATTTGCTAATTTTTGTGGTATATTCCAGCAATACATTATTTCAATACACTAGAAAATAGTTAGTTGACTGACTCATGGTAGCTCAAATATTTTGAATTATTTAGAATCATTCAGCATACATATTAATTATATTGATTACACAGAGGGTGGTATTATGATATAATGTAATGCTAAAACTTGTTTTCTTTAAAGATTAGAGCACAAAATTACTTCTTCTGTGAATTCCGATATCAACTAAATCGATTGAATATTATGGAATAAATTAAGGTAAAGGAATTACGGGCTATTTTCAATGGACCATGACGGGGTTTTATTTGTCAATCCGTCTTTCAAACGAATTTTTATAATTGAATACGGTGTTGAGAACATGACTTGACATAAGTATACGGATCTTGCACAGCTTCAGCGATATGAATTACATGGTCTTAAAATCAAATCAAGATGGCTTTTAGGACAGGCTTGATACATCCATTGAGAAATGTGGCCATTCTCCTCAACAACTTTATGAACAAAAGTTTTATAGTACAACAACTGCTTTCACGAAAAAATGTCACTACACGTTCCTAAAGACGGCCAGATGGCTAATAAATTCTCAGTCAATGAATCAACAGACAGTAGAAAAGTATAAGTTTACAAATAATCTACATCTTGTTGACAGTAAGAAGTATTTACGTATTACGTTGCGTTTTAATAATATGCTTTTCTGTGTTATCAACACAACTGCTACTTTTATGCATGCATAACACGTTATTTTTGTTATTGTAAGTGTAAAATCATAGTGAAAGTTGAGAAAATTAGCAAACATTAAAAATGGCTTTTTTAAGATACAACATACCTAATACTTTCTGTCGAGGAACTATCAACTTTTTAACAATTAACTTACGAACTGCATATAAATTGGTAGACATTGAAAAACACAAAATTACAGAGACTATTTATACAGCACGTTCTGTTTGTACAGTGTTTACATTAGTTTAGCTGTAAATCAGCTTTTTTGAATAAGTGTTGGGTTATAATTTGCTAAGTAATTTTTGGAATTTGCTCAACATGGTCTGTCAGGCCACCCGTCTTCAGAGCTTGTAGCTACCGTGTTTTAAACATGAAATGCGAATTTCGTTGTTTAATTACACAAGTAATGCGCGAGTGCGAAAACGAATAAATGCAGCTAAATTTTGAAAAATATGTATACATGAAAATATACGTAATATTAGAATACTCTATGGTTCCTGGTTACTTTTTCACGAAGTTACACTACATTTAAGCTTATGAATAGTCTTGTGTAGTACTGAGAAATACTCAAAACAAGTTCTCGTAAAGGTAACTTGCTACAGAGTTTCTTTTATTCATCTACACACATTAATGTGGTTTTATTGAGACCCAGTTTTCACATTACAAACATTTGAAACCTGACCTATTGTAAATTATTCAAGGCTAATGCCTCCAACAATATTATTCAAATGATCAACAACCGGTAACATAGAAGATAATATGAAAATTTTATTCAATAAGACGAATCGGCATATTAATGAATTCCTGCTTCCCTTTTATGCACAGATTTAAAATATAAAAATGCCTGCATTTTATTTACTGTATCTTGATGCACTGTTACTCTTTGAACAGCAAAAAACAAGTTGATATTAACAAAACCACTTTTGCAATACGCATGTGTAGCATGTTTTCACAATATGTTCAGGACAAACTAATGCATACGCACACGCGTAATATGTTGCAAAAAAATTCGCAAATTGCAAAATAATATCATTCAAGTTATTGTATTCCTTAAGAAATGTACTTTTCCAGTTGAATATAAGCTAAAGGCAGACATCACAAAATGAAGGTTTTAGCTGTTTTAAGTGTGATTGGCTTATTTTCTGCAACTATAGCAGATACTCCAACTTTCACGGAGTTGGAAATCCTGACATCATCACAGAGAGCCTCACTTAAGAAGGTAATTCATAAAACTAGCAAAAAAATTTACAACTTGCAAAAAAAATGTTTTTCTTACTGAGTTTTGAAATATTAATCATCAGTTCAAGAGTTCTGTTTCCTCGATTCTTCCATATGATTACATGAGAAAGGACATTTACCTAGTGAAATGGCTTCAGGGTGAGCTAATGGAAATTCATGGTTTGATGTTTATGAAGTATAAAATTGCAAAAACTCATTAGTTCTTATAAGTAATCATTCTATTTAGCGACGGGATTCAGTGCACGTAAGGCTGAGGAAATGATAAAAGAAGTAAGGCATATTTATTTTCTTGGTTTTTCAGAAGTACTGTATTTTAGCGTTTTAAAAATTTAATGCACTTCTATCTGACACTTGCAGGCATTAAAGTGGAGGGAACAAGTGAAAGTTGACAAATGGGAAGATCCAAAGTTTTTTGCAGATATTGAGAAAACGGGTGAATATCCTCTCTTCTATGACGGGGTCGACAGGGAAGGAAGACCAAGTAAATTTGCTAATATCATTTTCAAATAGAGTTTTTAACTAATTTACTAAGGTCTACTTACAATTAAATTGGAATTCTAGTTGCGGAAGGATTCTTTGGAGACTGGAACGTCCGTTCAATGGCACTTCAAGGAAAAATCAAGCACCTTACTCATTACTGTCTCCGTGGAATCGAAAGGGAGACAAGAAAAATTCGTGACTATCAAGGAGAAGGGAAAAATATTACGCAATGGATTTTGATCCTGAATATGGACGGATTCAATGTCATCAATCAAGCTTGTCCTGCATGTAATATTAGACAACTTTAGCTCACATCCTTATTGGAATCTAAAACCGCTTATCGATAGTTATGTAATTTATACCATCTACAGGCTTACCGTTATATTTGGGATATGTCAGTCAATATGAAAAATACTGGCCAAATACCATCTACCGTACTCTCTTAATCAATAGTGAGATGTTCAAAAATATGCTCATTTATGTCATTTCATTTAAGATCTTATTTCTTTGATAAAAACAAATTTTTGTATTGCTATTGTAGCTCCGGATTCGTTTGAAACAATTTTGAAACTGATCCGCCCTTTGATGAGCCCACCAACTCGAGCTTCACTAAAAATCTTTGGACCAAACAAAGCCTCTTGGAAGCCATACCTAGACAAGCTGATAGATCCTAAGGAAATTTCGGATTGGTATGACCCCAGGGGAAAAGACAGAAGACAACAGTAGACAACACAGCTTGTATTTAACGTAGAACTATAATTAAATTTAAAATTACTTTAAACTTTAAATCAAATGAAGACAAAGAGAAGTTATTCAAGTATCAAAAAAAAGATGACTTTAATTATAAAGCTGAAAATGTGACTGCTAAAAGAGCTATCATGAATGTGGAGTGCATATTATTTCTCGGGATTATTTTTGTTCGAATGTAAGAACTTTTGTACGATTACTTAAGAAACAGTTATAAATACTTATATTTTTTGGTGGATCTTGATCATCTCTTTTGTCGTGCAAAATATGGCTAACATAAACAAGTGTTCATAATTTCTATTAGAAGTCATATTTTGAAAAATCCTTAAAAACGACTCTAAATAAATTCATTACTCATCTTTTGAGCTATAGATGAAGCCTTGCTATCCTAGGTTTTGAACTAAACACATTCTATTGCGCATGCAAAATGTGACAACTCGATCACAATTTTTTTCATTTACAGGTTGCAGTTGGAATAACATTATAATTTTGGTTGACGAGGGATCCCAAATTTACTGCTAAAAAGATATTTGTAAGCATTTTCGTACCCGCTGGTTTTCGTACCCGCTGGTTTTCGTACCCGCTGGTTTTCGTACCCGCTGGTTTTCGTACCAACTCATTCTCACTATTTGTTACAGAATTTGTAAAACTGATCAAAGGAGACAAAACGCCGGACATGATGGGTCTGCTAAGGAATGTAGTAGTAATGTCCTTGGTATTTGAAGAAATTTTCCTACTTGCAATTCTGAGAGCATGCAATGAGTTTATAAAGAAGCACAACTATCTCGTGAAATGACTTAAAGGCATATTAAGCGCCTGATTAACAGTTACGCGTTGTGACAATTTGAATGTAATTTGAGTCTTTTGGATTTTGTCAATCAGTTCTTGTTATACGTCAGCAGTGAATATAAGCTATTCCAACTGTTAGATTTTTTACGTCATGCGTTGTTCTTCATTTTTATCATATATCTTGTTTTAAATTATAAATCAATTTTGTGTGCCAATATACCATGCATTCCTAACCAAATAAAATGTTTGATATCTTAATTTTCATTCTCCACAATTATCATAGTTCTTTACTGCCACATCAGTAGCATCAAAAAGAAATAAGCAGTTCATGACAAAAGAATAATGTAAGAAAATGAGAAACAAATTATTCAGAACAGCTATAAAATACTCCCTGGATCTTTTCCAAAGTCGCATGTGAACAGGCATATTTTTAGTGGATATAAATACTATACCACATTGACGTACTTATTGCAGTTTGCAATCCATCGTTAATGAGTAGTGGACACTAAATTTTTAAGACTAAAATACCCTAGATTAGAATGTGACGAGTTTTGATTTTTTACTCTTCCAATTTCAAATGTGTGTTCTTTTCCCATCAAAAGTAAAAAAGTGCTTGAGATTCCCATTACCATAATCATTCTTACACTATTGCGTTAATTGACATTTAAGAAACAAAACGATTTCTTGGAATCGTAGCCTGCAATTAAAAATCAATTAAAGGCGAAACGAAAATTTACACAACAAATTGTAAAATGTAAAATCTTCCACATAAACATGATGTTAAAGACGCTGGACATTCTACATATCCCACCAGTCAGTCAGTGTATCGAAGTGAGGAGAATAAACGCTTGCATAAGATAATCATGCAATGATTGGCAGTTAGCTCTGCGTTACTAAATAATCTAAAGCAAACTAGGTATTTGTTTCGTTCTGCGCTACACCTTCAAGCAATTATTGAAACCTTTCTCGACTAAAAATTCAAATTTCGAGGCCGTCAAAAACGTGAATTTGTTCTTCCCAATAAACCATTTGAATGAAGGACAGTAAACACGTGACATGCTTTAAAGCGTATGAAGAAAATGACACAATGTCATAAATGCCAAAAATAAATATCGTACAACATAAAGTCAATAGAAGGTCATTGTATAACCTCGTAAAACAATATTCTACCAGAACGATTTTGCTTAGCATTTTACAGTAATGAAAACATAACATTCTTAAAAGTATCTTAGTGGTGTGAAGACACGCCTAAAAATGTTCTTCTCATACGAGATATTACTCTCGATACTTGTTTCAATAATTATTTTCACTTCACATAATATACTCATTGAGGCTTCCAATACAGTGAAAGATTTCACCACCACTTCAAACTCAGTTCTTCATAATATCTTATCACTCCGCTTCAAAGGTTGTAAACTTGTCCAAATTAGTCCTTCGTTTTCAGCAGAAAGAAATAATTACTCATCTATTCCTTCCACCTACTTAGAAATCGATAAATTCCACGATTCTGGGGGAAATTTTCAACTTACATTTTTCAAGAATCAGTCTTACAAGCGTGTTAGTTTAGAGGATGTTCCCAGATTTAACACGGCTAATTGTGCTTTAGCTGTGGTATTAATCCCTGAAGCATCATCAGAGATATCTACATGGCTATCTGACACAACCACATCTCCTTACGCCCCATTGATTAGAAAGGATGAAGACCACTTCATCTTTGTTTGCATGCAGACTTCCACCTGTGATCGCATTTTGTTAGCACCTCAGTACGGCAATAAGATAAAATATAAAATAGCATTAAGCCCATCAATAAGTGACAACACACAAGCGAAAACAGTGGATTTATATGGTGGAGAAAGTGGATATCCAGTTCTTATATCCCAGAATCTTACAAATGTTTATTCATTATTTCCTGATACGACATATAGTTTAAGTGGGAAATTATTTCTCTTGTCGAATCCACGAACAAAGACTTATTTTGATGTTGATCTTCATCCTGATGGCACGAGAACGGGAAAGAGAGGATTATACAAAATGTGGTTGGATGAAATGATGACCAAGTTTAATTTCACGATCCAAGTTTACGAATCGAGCTTGTCGGGTGGCTCTGGAAAGCAACTTCCTAATGGAACATGGGGTGGCACGGTTGGAGATGTCATGTATGGAAACGCTGATATTGGTGCTTTTGTTGGACACACCTACAGCAGACATGGCCTTATAGGCTACTCTACAACCATAACTTATGAATGGATGTTTTTCATCACGCACAAACCATACACCTACTACACAAGTACCGCCATATTCCGACCTTTATCTTATCAACTTTGGATTGGATTTCTAATTTCTATAGTTATCATGGCTGGAACATTTAAATTGCTCCTTAAGGAAATGTGGACAGTTGAGTCTATGATAAGTTATATTTATGCAAGTTTTATAGAACAGGATGCTGATCGGTACATAGATCTGAGCCAATCTGCAGTAAGAATACTCGTCATATTCTGGCTATTGTTTGCGCTTGTGTTTAGTACTGCATATAGGGGTAAACTAGTTTCCCTAATTGCTTTTCCAATGTCAAGTTGGGTTCCCTGGACTTATGAGGACTTAGCTTACTCTGACTTTCGCATTGGATTGCATGTTGTCGGGAAAGGGGGTGCGGCAGACTCCATATTTTCCAGAAGTAGCAACCCTGTCTTTCAAATTCTTAACAGTCGAATGGAATATTTCTCAAATCCCACTGACTGTATGAAACAGGCTATCAAAACAGATATTGCGTGCGTGCTATGGAAGTGTCATTTTGAGTATGGGCTTCATGATGCTTTCACTGATAAATTTGGACGTAGCCCATTTCACACATCACTACAAACAACATACTTTCTTCATGACGGTTTTGTACGTAAAAATATCTCAACATTCGTATTTCTCATCATAATTTATTAGCTAATACAGAAATAAATTTTGAATTTAACATTTATTTTAAAAGATTTGGGAACCCCGAGCTGTTTTCCGTCATCATATCGACAATGTCGGCTGGTCTCTTTTGGAGATGGGTGTTACTTCATACTGGCTTTCATCTGATCATAAAGCTGTGATGGATATGAGATTCGACCGGGAAAAGGTTGAAAGGGCGAATCGAACATTGGAAGGTCCTACCAACGAAGTTCTTGTAGATGAC
>JAQIXX010008121.1:0-10038 GCA_034700605.1 Willowsia nigromaculata | reverse complement strand
TTCGTGTATACAAATTTAGATTTTGGACTGTAAAATTTTGATCTCCAGAGCCCAATAACATATAAATTTTTATCCATCCAAATTTGGATTTTGGACTGTAAAATTTTGATTTGCCAAGCGTTAAAAGGATTCAATTTTCATCGATCCAAATTTGGATTGTAAATTTTTGAGTCGACAAGCGTAAAAATTATTCAATTTTCATGTATCCAAATTTGGGTTTTGGACTGTAAAATTTTGATTCGCCAGGCATTGATGAGATTCAATTTTCATGTATCCAAATTTGGTTTTTGGACTAACATTTGGACAACATAAGCCCTTTACAATTTAAATTTTATCGATTTCAAATGTAATTTTAATGGTTGGGAGACACAAATCATCCTTGCACCTCAATTTTGATCGATCCAGTTTTGCATTTTAAACCAAACATATCTAATTTCCCGAGCCCAAAATAAATTATCATCCATTATCATTCCAAAGTTGGGTCTTAATTGTGAAAATTTGCCATTCGTTTTTTATAAGTTTCGGTTTTGATCAATTCAATCTTGAATTTTTGATGAAAAAATATTAATAATTACAAAAAGAAATGTTGGATTCATGTAAGTTTTTCAATTTACAATTTTGTACTTAAATATAAAGCCAAATTTTATTCAAATAAAAGCAAGCATTTCATTTGAAAATGACGCATGGACTAAATCATGGACGCATGGACTTAGTAAATATCAATTATTTAAAACAAACATTAAATTGTATTTTCCAGTTTATCCATCTATAATTTTACTCGTAAACAATCATAAACAATAAAGAGAAGCAAGTAGTATTTAGTGATTCCATTTAAATTCTTGCGCATTCGTCTTCCCTCTTATTCCCGTTCAATGGAAAGTTTAACTGTAACAAAAACCAAACATTCTAAATTTTTACAGCAATAAAATGTCAAAAATTCTGTCGGTGTTTTATATTAGACTATAAAACTTACCGACTCGCAGTGCTTCACCGGTTTTGTTTTTAACATTATTTGGATCTGGAAAGCCTCTGCCTTTAACTTTGATGTGCAGCGAGGTGATGTCTTCCTGCATTTCCCAGTCCAAGTTTTCGAACCTGTCAGCCGATAATGGCTCACGAAATTCTAATCCGCAAGCCCCTGTGAAAAAATGATCAGATTTAGCATCCCTTTTTTATCATGTTATTGAAATATAGCAAAATTTATATAAAAACTTACCAAATATTTTTTGCAGACAATCGTAAAGAGTGGGGTCATTGATTCCGTCAGTTTTGACACGCATGGTGGTCTCAGTAACAGGGAGCACTACAGGCTCCAAAAATCCAAGCTCGGTACCCCTCCTTTTTAACCAAGCCAAACGTTGCTTGCATTCTTTGTCAGCCCTTGCTTTTTCTTTTTTAGCCTCTTTAATCTTTTTCCACCAAAAGTCTGCATCCTTTGCCGCTTTATCTCTCTTTCGTTTAAGCTTCTCCGCCATGCTCTTCAATACCTTCAAGTCCATAGACATTAATTTTGAAACATCAATGTCGTCCAGGACATCATCCAGATCATCATCATCTTCCTGTGACGTCATGTCTTTTTCGCCGTCATCACCTGATGCACTCTCCGTGACAAAGACAACAGTCTTTTCAGCCTTTTTATTAACCGCACTAGTTTCGTTTGTCGCTTTTTCAACAATGTTCGTGGTTTCAGCTTTTTGGATTCCGGGTTGACCATCGCTATTGTTTGATGATTTTTCAGATTTTCCCATAGTCACGATTTTGGATCCTAGATTAAAAAATTATGAAACAATTCAAAACGTTTTAAGCTTTTTCAACAGCAATATAAGTCATATTTAATTACCTTGCTTACGTGATGCCATTTTGCAGTTTTAAAACGCAGAAGAATAGTCCAGTGATGGGTTTACTAGCAGCAAATTTTTAACAGATGCTTGATACAAATTATTTTGATCCTAATGCGTCTGGTTGGCGAGTCCAACACGTTGCTCTGCTTTTATAAAACTAGAAAAATATTTTGCCAAAAGTTGACTAGAACTTGAAACAAATATTACAAATTTTTATTTTGGAAGATCAATTTTTTGGTTGTGGGCTTTAAGCGACGGAGTAGACTATCATAGGAGCCTGGTTGCAGCAGTTGTTGCTAATGTAACGTCTATCTCAAGACTGACAAATGGAGCAGCTTGCAAATGCTTTTTATGCGTAATTTATGCAACTCAATGTATTATCTAGTGCCTGACATGCTTTACAGTAATATTAAATGCATTTGAACATTATTCCATTTCTTTTGAATACAATAAACCTAATTTTAAATTTTTACATAATGACAAACAACAATGTGAACATTTGATTTACAAAAACACATCGAGATCATTTGGTTTAAAAAAATTAATAATACTTAAATTTTATTTTGCAGATTTTCACGTTATTACATTATTATATTGCGTCAGAAATCATAAACGGGGCAATCAATCATGAAAAATCATAAAATGAGTCAAAAGATTCATTCTTCGATAAAATTTAAAATTAAAGCAATATACCGTTCACGGTATCTTCTGTTTGGAAGAGGAGGCAGTGCGAGCCTTTTTAATTGACGGTTCCTTGCTGACAGGTTGAACAATTTCACGCCGATCGTTCATTTTCTTTACTGCAAGCGATGAATGTCCAGGAGCTAAAAGATTTAATACATTTGTGTATTTTTGTATACATATGCAACCGTAAAACATTCAAGCACGTTTTCATGATTGATAAAATTCTAAACTCACCACTTTTTTGCCCATGAGCGACTGGCTTGACGTCCTTGAAGACTGGCTTTACGTTTACAAGGCTAATTCGTTCAAGTTCAATTAATAGTTGGGATTCAAACAGCTCATACATCTTGACATCAATCAATCCTGACATAAAAAGTAAAGTTATAGTTTCATTGTATGTAACAAAAGTCGTGTTGGATTTGGTTTTGAATTTTACCTAGACATTTTTCAACAAATCCGTAAACATTGCCCGTTTCCCTCATCTCTAATGCGGCATCAAGAATTGATTCTCCCTTTTTTGCCTGAAATATGTAATCGTCAAAGTCCTTTTTTTCAAGCTTGTCATTAGTCTCCTCTAGTACAACCTTTGCCCGTTCCAAGCATTCGTTATTCTTTAATAGAATCCGCTCGAGCTCTTGTCTGTTTTTAGAATATTCCATCACCTTATCTCCATACCAAACCTGCTTCTTTTTTAGGGATATGACAGTCTCGGGTTCCTTCTTCTTCTTTTCGTCACTTTTGCAATCAGCTTCCATGTTATCATTTTCCAATTCTTCTAACAAGGCCAAATCTTGTTCACTCAATGCTTCGAAAGTATCGTCCTTATCCACATCATTTTCAATATGAGCGGTCTGTTGCATTTTGATGCAGGCATGATAAGATTCTCTCACAAAGCGCTGTTGTTCAACGGGATGTAACTTTCCGCTCACTCTTGCCGACTCGGCATCTAAAAACCAGTTTGTGAATTTTTAAAAGTTGATGGCTTCGAAATCGAAATTAAATTTTACATAATATATATTTTAAATACCCGCGAATCTTGATGTAGACGCCATGGCCCCCAGAATTGAACGATAAAAGTAAAAAACGTATGAGTATATAGCATTAACTAGCCATGATGTACTACTTTATCCATCAACCTCTCGAGACAAACTGACCATTGGTTCTGTAAAGCTAGTCGTTATATACTCAAAATGTTGATGTGCAATTGTTTCCTAATCCTGCTGAAGTTGTCTCTAGAACAATCTAGTACGCAATCGTCTCTTGAAAGATATAAATTGGTTAGAGTCATCTCAAAGCAAAAGTAAAATCTCACTCCAAAATTGGATTTTGGAACAAAGAAAGTCTGACTTACTAGCGCTCGTTTAAGGTTCAAAATTTTAAAATCCAAAATCAGTTTTTGAATTGTATCTACAAAATATATTTGGTAGTATCATCTCACGATAATTAAAATGAGATCCGAATATTGGACTCTGGACCAAAAGAATTTTGACTCGTAGCCTTTGTGATTAGTTCAAAATTGCAAACTCAAAAGCCCAATTCTGAACTTTACCTTAAAAAATCGAGAGGTAATAACGTCATGCCCTGATTATCCTCAGATGAAGCTTTTCCCTCCTCTTACTTTGAATTTGGATGGAAAAAGTTTTGATCAACGATACGTACCTTCACTGATTAATTTTGAATTTCATAGATCATATTTTAGTTCTAAATCAAAAAACAAAATATGAAGGATAGTCTTAAAGTTATTAAAAAAACCTAAATGCGTCTCCAAATATGGATTTTTAAACGATAAAATTCAAGCCAATGGATGTGTGATGTTTTTTATCTTGTTTTACACATTTCAACTCCAAAATCTGAAACGAAAAAACTTGAAATTCATGACCTCATGTTCACACAGTTTGGCATCGAACATTCAAGTTGATTCCCATTCTGATCTTTTTGATTTCATATCAAACTTTTCAGCTCCAAAATTGGATTTTGAAATGAAAAAAATGAAAAAAGGGGCTCGCGTGCATATTTTTGTTTCAAATTTTATAATATGTTACTTGTCCTTTTTTGTTTCACACATTTCGGCTCCAAAATTGGATTTTTAAACGAAAAAAGTTAATTGATTGCGGTGTGATATTGTTTATTATGTTTAAAATTTTCCAGCTCCAAAATTAGATTTTGAAAGGAAAAAAATAGTCATTAAAGGCGGTGTGATCTTTTTGATTTTATGTCAAAATGTCCAGATCCAAAATTGGATTTTGAAATGAAAAAATTGAAATTAAGGGGCTCGCCTGCATATTTTTGTTTCAAATTTTATAATTTGTTTCCTGGTCTTTATTGTATCACACATTTCAACTCCAAAATTGGATTCTAAAACAAAAACATTTTAATTCATTGTGGTGTGATCTTTTTTGCCGTGTTGAAAACTTTCCATTTCCAAAATTGGATTTTGAAACGAAAAAATTGATATTCATGGCCTCGTGATCACAATTTGTGGCACCGTATGTTAAAATTTGATCTTTGTTTTAATTTTAATTCAAGTTTTCAATTTTCGATTTTTTGAAGGAAAAAATTGGCAAGACCAATCTTCATTTGAACTTGGAAATCCCACAAAACACCCTTCTGCTGTTTAATTTTTTTATTTCAAAATCCAAATTTATGTTTTACGGTTGACTGCCAAGAAAATAACTAGAAAAGGGAATATTTTCATTGCTTTTGTATAACAAGAGTTTTTTATTTTCACGTTATCATTTAAGCAGTCAGATGAACTCACAAATTGCCATTGTTACTATTAATACCAGTTTGGTTAGTGTTATTTTGGTGACTCTGTTGGTGGTCATTTCTAGTCTGGACACTGCCAAATCCTCGGTTGCAGTGTAAGCAGTAATATATTTGAAGTACTTGGTTCGGAACGGATGTACGGTGGGAAATTACACCATCTTTGCGAGCGGTCCAGCTTTGAAAGAATGACTGAAACTGCTCATCCTGTGAACAAGCAACAACGCATTTGTTTTTTTAAATGTTAAAGAAGATTATTCTGTAAAGCATAATCGTACCGTTATTTCGTCAAGTGGGCCTGGAAATATTCGTGAAAGCAGCTCCGGGTAATGAATTTGGAGAGAACACAAGTAAATTACCATTTTCTTCCCTTCGTTACGAAAATGGGTGGTTGGCAGGACTGAGAATATTTCCTTTAAGCAAGAAAGATGATTGTATATTATCCATTACCTGCACGCTGTTATAAAAATGCAGCCTTACCTGAACAACATTTATGATGGTTGGGGCGTGAAGCAGCTCGGGTTCTCCCATTTTCAATCGGTTTGGTTGGCCTGGATTGAAAAAATAACAAATTATGTAGACGTACAACTTGATAAAAATTGGAGTTTGACTTTACAGCGTTGGTTTTTTACTATTTCATGAGTACAATGTGTTCCATTTAGCTGCCGAAACCAAACTACAGATTAACTCGCAGCAAGTGTTAGTTACATGCAATAAATGGGAATTGTGTTTGAACATATGCTTTCGTATCTTGCTGGGTCTTTACAGTAAAAAATAAAATGCTCACAGATGGCTCACCTTCTCAACTGACTGTCGTAAACAAAGGTTTTATAAGTTTCGGTGCGGGCAAATAAAACAAAAAATGTTGATAAAAAAGTTTTTAAAGGCATGTTTATTGCTTTCAGAGACAATAAATGTTCTAAACTAAAAACGCTTATACATATTTGTTGTTATGTAACGCAACATAAAATAAACATTAAATACTACTCAATTCATGCAAACGCGCTGGTGTTGATTTCTTGTATTTGACGAAGCGTATCCTCTCTGACACCGGTTGCAAAAGTACACACGAGGATGCCAAGAAAATCCACCGTTTCCTGGTTCCAATGGGGTTTCATGAACAATTAAACCATTTCTCCTTGAAATCCAGCTTTCAAAAAAACATTTATGCTGACCAACCTGTTGATTGATTAATCTCAATGTTATTTTGTTATCATTATATTATATCACATTACCATCTAACCATGTCTTGATCGTTTAAAATGCAGACACTTACAGTTGTCTGTGGAAAATCCGGAAAAAGGTGCATGAAAACATCAGGTAAGCCATAATAAAGACTGGTTAGATACCGCAACATTTTTACTCCAGATCTCCTTTGCTCTGGTGTTTCCAGGCGCAAAAAGATTTGCTATAAAAGTTTTCCATAATTTTAATATGTTTCAGCCTAATAAATGATATTTGACGCTTCAAAATCTACAACACAAAGTTTACCTCACACATTGATAGCAAATTTTCCACTTGGGCATTCGTGATTCCTTCCATAATTTTCTTGATGGATTGATTTAAAAATTATAGTCATTTATGTATCCAATATTGTGTTTCAAACCTTCAATGCAAATGCCATAGTGTTGCCAAAATGTTCTTGTGATACAAATTTATATTTTGGATGAAAAAAAAAGAAATTGTAGGAGATGAACTGTGCCTACCTCTAGTTTAAGAAAATCGATCCTTGAGTGAAAAAATCTGGAACCATGGACGGAAAGATGTCTGTCCTCCTACGAGTCTCGAATCATACTAACAAAAATCTGTCAATGAAGCTGACTATATATCAAATCATTTCTATATCTAATAGTTGATTGCAATTTGGGTATGGATGATAGTCCAAAAAATTAAAATTTGAACGCAAAAATTTGATGTAGTCTTGTTAAATTTCAATTTATTCCAATTTATTTCATTATGCTCTAAAATTGTTGAATAGATTTTGTTAAATTCAATTTCGCTAACTAGTTATAAATGAGTTAGTTACCAACAGTTCAGAAACACTAACCAAGATCAAAACAACTTTTTTTCTAGTCGTCGGAATCACTTGAATACTCCTTGTTCCAATCCTTGTAGTCTTCCGTTGAGCCCAAATCCAGTATATCTAAACAAAAAAATCTGCTCTTAGTAAATAATTAATTATTTTGACAATTGCAATAAAACCAAACTTCTTACTTTGAATTTCACTGTGCAAGTCCTCCTTTTTGATTTTGTCTTGCTTTATCTTTTCCATGAGGGTCAAAATACCGTTGAGTTTGCCATGAGTGTTTCTTGCCAAAATTCCAGTCGCTCGTTCGTAAAAACGTTTCGCTTCAAACAAGTCCAAATTTGCCTCAGGGGGTGAGGCTGTATATTTCCGAAAACCTAAAATTTAAATCATTTAAAAATTTTATTTACATGATGTTTTACATGATGGTTTGACGCAATAAAACTAAATCTCACCTTTTGTGTCGTGGTCGTTCAGCAAAGCAAACGGATATTTTGAAGCCCAGCAAAATGGTAAGACAATCTTTTTATTCCACATGGTCTTGTCTCTACCAGTCAAAACAGGTTTGGCAAGATTTATGAGTTGAGATCCAAGGACTTTTCGCATATTTCCCCATTGATCATGAGGATATGCTGCTTCTAAAATTTTCATGTTGGAATACTCTAGTGATCTACGGAGAAAAACCCAACGCAGTTTTCGTTAAACGTTTACTTACCATATAACTTGACGCAAACAGATGCAGAGACCCCCCTTGCAGGTTCGTTTGTAAAAAATTTTGACATTTCGACAAAGGATGCTTGCAAAATCTCCTCCTGTAACTCTTTGACACTCTTGTTTGACTTTAAGTTCTCATTAATTTCTTTGGCAAATGCCAAATACTCGTCTGGGATGGGACGATCATAAAAGCGTTCGTCCAGATTCCAATAGGAAATCATTACCTAAATTTTTAAAAATTAATATACGTTTCAATTTTTAATAATTAAGGTTTAATTACAAAAAGATACAAAAATTTCTTACGTTTCTCAGTTCGATTGGAAATTTCTTGATCTCGCCAAAGCAGTTCTTGTATTGGTACGGCGAAAGTTTACATAGAACTTCCAAAATTTGCTTCACGGCGGATTGATGATTAAATTTACTGTCAGTGAGCTCCTTGTTGTACGCACTTTTCAAAAAGTTAATGTCCAACCAATCAGAAGGCTCACCTGAAGCTAAACAAAATATTTTGTTTTGAAAACTGATATGCAATAAAATTTTACACAGCTTTTAATGCGTCGCATACCAAGATACATATCCTCGGCCCTTTCAGAGTCCATTGTGGAATTGCCGAAATATTAAACACACAATAAATGTCCACTTGTTTTGAGACGTTGTTCAATTTTTGAATTTAAAATGGTTAAGTTTGACAGAAAATGACACACTTGTCATAAAAGAGAACTCTATACACTAGTTTATCAAGACATATGATCTGAGAGGTGCTTGCTGAGAATGTTTCACAATCTAGTGTTGCTGCCGACTGACCGTGTGTATTGCTCTGCAAAGATCTTTTATACTCTGAAAACATGTATTCAAATCTCTTAATATGCCAAAGAGTATTCTTTTAACAAAATAAAAGTTATTCATGATTGCAACAATAGACACCCAGTCAATCAATGCTTTTAAGATACCAACCTTGTAAATCAGAACGATAAATATTGTATTCAAACGTGATAACACATGGTAGACATTAACTAATCTAAATCCAAAATTAAAATTTGGAACGATAAATATTGTATTCAAACGTGATAACATATGGTGGAACATTAACTACTCCAAGTCCGAAATTGCAAATCGGAACGATAAATATTGTCCTCAAACATGATAACACATGGTGGAACATTAACAAGTCCAAAGTTAAAATTTGGAACGATAAATATTGTATTCAAACGTGATAACACATGGTGGAACATTAACTACTCCAAAATTAAAATTTGGAACAATAAATAATATATTGTCTTCAAACGAGATAACACATGGTGGAACAATAACTAATCTAAATCCAAAATTAAAATTTGGAACGATAAATATTGTATTCAAACGTGATAACATATGGTGGATCATTAACTACTCCAAGTCCAAAATTGCAAATCGGAACGATAAATATTGTCCTCAAACATGATAACACATGGTGGAACATTTACTATTCAGAGTACAAAATTAAAATTTGGAACGATAAATATTGTCCTCAAACTAGAAAACACATGGTGGAACATTAACTATTCCAAGTCCAAAATTGTAAATCGGAAGGATTAATATTGTATTCAAACATGATAACACGTGTTGGAATATTAACTATACCAAATCCAAAATTGTGATTTGGAACGATAAATACTTTATTCTAACACGTCTCAAAAGAGCTCGAACTTTGCAAATCCAAATTCAAGTCTTGAAACAAGTACATATTTTGTCCGAAAATTCTGAAGTAAAGATAGATGATTGAACTCTTTGCTTCTGAATTTTAAAACTGAATTTCTGTTTTAACTGAGGATAATCAAGAGTTATATACCTTTAAAGACTTTGTTTTGGAACGAATTTTTTTTATTCACTTGTGATATAAAAACCATACAGAATAATATTTTAATTCCAAATTTTGATTTTAGAATGAAAAAATTAATAATTACTGGGAATACATCCCAAGTGCCAAAATAATTTTTTGTTCCAAAATTTGATTTTTGAACGATAAAATTA
>JAQIXX010008120.1:0-10039 GCA_034700605.1 Willowsia nigromaculata | reverse complement strand
GATTTCTATTGAGTGCAGGAAGCTCATTCAAAGTTTAAAACCCATACAGACCACCAACCCTGTTGAGTATTTGTTAAATATTACATAATCTACTCATAATATATCAAAAACATGCAGTTATTCGAGTGCATTATCCCAAACACCACAAAAACAGAATCAATTCAAATGGAATAAACCTGTTATTTTTACCTAATTCACCATCTGGGGTTCTGATAACGTGTCCAAAAAGGTAAACTTCCGGTGCGTTAACACAACTAAAACACATCTTAATAACAAATTACAACCGGATATCGTGACAACAGAAACACATACAGTACAATATTTACTATACAACCCATTTTGAATGAAAATTTATTCATTCACAGCATTAATGAGTATTTCATGTTCATTGAGAAAAAGCCCCATCATTAATTTTCTATTTTTTACATTTTTAGTCAATGGAATGCTTTCAAAACTTTTGTGAAAGCAATCCCCATAAACTTTCCTTTAAACTTGCATTTTAACCAAATATAAAAACTATCCACAATTTCTGCAAATATAGTTCATTTCATCACAATTCATTGAGTAATCAGCACTATTTGTGATATAAAGTGTCAGTCTATTATGTGAGGTGTCACCAACAGCAGCAATTCCAAAGATCAAAGTTGTACTCAACTTTTCACAAGTTCATTCAATTGCAAGACTTCTTTCTTTGTTGTTATTATTGTGACCCTGACCTTAATGTTCTTACAAGGAACCCCAACCGAGTTCAAAAAACTTCTCACAATAAAAATCCATTAACGTCAACAACATCATTTTTAATGTTTGTCCGAAGAAACAACCTTTTTTCTTTTGTAAAAGTAGCTGCTTTGTGATTACGGCACGAGCCGAGTTTGCGGGGGAACAAACTGAAATGAAATTCACAAAAAATAACATTACACATTTATTGGCTATTATTGCCATTAGACCTTTGTTGACTTTGACACTTGGATTAAAAAGAGTGAATCAGCTAAAAACTACTCAATAATAAATTGTAAAAGCGATGATCATACTGCAAAAAAGGCTGCTTCCTGGTTTCTAAAAGGTTTGAACTTTACCAGAAAAAAAGGGAAAGTGTTAAGTCAGGAAGTATTGGAGGAATCACGATTCGTGAATCAACACCATTCAAAATTTATTGTTATACAGCTTGTTTGTGCAAGTTGCGCAGGAAGAAGCTTAGGGAAATGACAATAGAATAAAAACCTTCACATGAGAGCAAATCTCCACGAACAATTTTTCCTCACGTTTGCTACATTTTGGGGAATATTAAGTAAATAAAAATGTTTGCATTGACTGGAGAAACGGACGGCTTATATTTTTGATGCTGCTTTTTCTCTATCCAAAATTGTCACCAGGCAAATTCAATTCAATGAAATTTTTCTCTATTTACCGAAAATAAACGGATTCCCAGCCAGCTATGATTTGTTCTATTTGAACACAAGTGTTCTCAATGACGGTGGCTGGACGACGAGATTGAAGGTTTTAGGATAAAATGAGGGAAAACGACCGCTTTTCACGCGTATTTGCTGACCCATCGGATATTGATGTCTAGGATCCCAGAAGCAATATGAGAGTTTATTTGGTTATCTTTTGTTTGGATATTACTCCTCTTTCAGCCTTAAATTGTAGGTATAAGTTATATCCATTTCATAACATGTGCATGCCTAAAATTATATGAGATTTAGTTCATCTCAGTAATATTGATTCATTCTGTGTAAAAACCCTTAATTCATTTTTGCAAAGTAATGTCATTATTTTGTGGATAAACTGTCACCACATCGGAACTAAACGTCATTCAAGCTTTACATCTGCGTCGTTTTTTCTATTGTTTGGTGTTAGTTTCTAAAAAGAGTTGTCAAATGAACAGTTCTTTTCACTAATGAATACAATACGCATCTTGTCAACTAGATGTGTGAATATATCCTCCGCTTTACAATTGACAACTTGTTTATTGAATTTATGCCAAAATTGTTCCAGCAGAAAGTATTTACCGGAGCACAAGCTGGGCAGTGATACTATTTTGAAACTATTCATGAAAATATGCAATTTTTAGAGTAAGTTTTCGTGAATATTTGGACGAACTACTCTATGTACACTTTAAATGTAAAAATCGTTTATGGTTTAGCTTAAAGTTGCATATAAAACTGCATCTTTTTAAAGCTTGAATACTGGTACGTAAATTTCTCAACATTTTCAGAGTACTCGGTTGAATATAAAACTTGAATAAAGTAACATCATCTCCCACCATTTGTATGCATGCCAGACTCTAGACAAACCTCAATAAAGGAAGTAGTAACACTTGTGGTGACTCTAAAGTGAAGCAATTACCAAAGTGGTGACAAAATGCATCCTTTTTCTACCAGCTGCAATAAATCACTTTAAACAACAAGTGCAATACCAAGCCAGCAATACATGCACCAACATCATTTCTATGAATGCTTAAAAGTCTTGTGTTTGTTACGTGCTTATTTCCTTGAATGAAAGTGAAACACAACCAGTTTGTTGCTCACAGCAAAAGGAGAATATTTGGGGATGACAAAAAAGGGGATTTTTATAACTAGACCATTGTCTCATTCAGAAACCACACTGCATTGAATGCCTGAATGTTGGCTTGGGTGCAATCTAGATGATTTGGGTTTTATCTTGTTTGATGACATGGGTTTTGTGATATCGATAATGCAAGCGGTTTAGATATATTTTTTCTGGTGCTGACTCAGCGACAATGAAATTGGAACCCCTTCATGTTCCAAGATAATTTCCATTTTGTTTGTATGTGTGCATACAACTTTTATTGCTGACAGTCCAAAGAGTGAAAAAGCTCAGATAAATGTGATTGTGTGCAGTACACTCTGAACGGAAATTGGTAATAGGCCTGTTGCCGAATGAATGAATCTTGGTTTGTTGGCTTTTTTGTAATGATACAGCTGCAGATAGAACAGTTGTTGTGGTGGTCAGTCTCAAAGATTGAATCAATTGAGAAGTATTGCATGTCGCCTAGAAATTTTGCTGATGTGACAAAAGTGAGAAGATGTGGAACATAAAAATTTTGGTATTGATCGGAACAGAGATTACTGTTTGCATCTTGGTCAGATTTGTATGTTGATAAAACTTCCATTTGTTAGTGTACAGGAAAATGTGAATGAATATAGACTTATGAAATTTTAGTTTTGTCATGTCATGACTTTACCTTTTAGCTGTAACTTAATGTTCTGTTCTGGTACAAGTATTCACTATTTGTAAAAAAAATTCTAAGATTTTGGTGATTTGCGTAAAAACTTGCTTTAAATTCACGATCCACAAAATTTTCACACCACAATCGCATATAAAACACTTCTTACTAAGAGTCCAATTTGCACAAGTTGTGCTTCCAAACAGTTTTTGATTTTTGTAGCCCAATTTTCTCTTTTTATTCCGTGTTGAGAAAAGTTCAACCTGGAAGTAAAAACAATATAATAAGGCACTCATTCCAGAAATTGTAGAAGATGAGATCAATTATTTTATAAATTTTTTGTATGTTTCATAAAGTGAGGATCATTCAAGCGTAATTTTGAACTTAAGACTCAACGTAATCCAATTTATCCTGAACTGGTGCACCTGGCTCGTGACAATTGATATGGTTACTCATGCCCATGCGATTGATGAATAAAAAATGGGGAAACACTTTATTCTAACGTATATCTATTTAGAGGAATATTGATGTCCTCATAATATAATTCAGTGTGTGTCGGCACAAGCCCCAATAGCACCCAGTTATTTACACATCTTTCATACAACTGCATAATATGATGGGCTTCATTTAGATGATTTCATGCATGCACCCTGAATATCGTTCCAAATATCAATGTCAATGCTGAGAAATATTTTTGGGTGATTTTCATTTCCTCTGAGGGATACCCATTGAATTCTTTAGAATGGTCACATTATACATATTATATATTTCCAAAGCTCTCATCTCATTTTTTTGTAAGGGGCTTGTTGTCATTTTTACTATTCATATGACATCTCAATCACTATTGAATCCAACTTTTGTGAATAGTGAACTGAACCACATACAAATTGAGTCAATTACTACACTCCAGTAAGCAACGACGACGAAGTATAGCTCTTGTTGATCGTATTTGAGCACATGAAAATATAAATAACAGCAATGATATGACAAACAAATTCATATTGTGCAAATTTGAAGAGAAGTTAATTTATTTTATTTATTTTATTTTCAGAGCAAAATTGTGGCAAAAAATGCCTAAAATTGCTGATATGCCGTGTTTCTTATTTTATATTAAGGCTTGGGAATTTGTATCTTTTGGCAAATTTATGAATGCCTGTCAATTAGAATTTAGAAGCACTGAGACAATCAACAACAAAATATTTATACTTGCCTGCAGGGAGTAAAATGAATGCAAAAATTGTGTGTAAAACTCTTCATCTGACAACATCATGTAAGAAATAGTGTAAAGCGATCCTTCAAAACTCACATAAATTTGCAGTGTCTCGTAGACGTTCGGAAGCTTATTTGTTTATTTGGATATAAATAGCAATATCCAATCAGTAAACTTGCTTCCCCCATAAATAACCTTCAAAAACTGTAAAAACGTGCCCAATATTCTATACCGATTTATACAAATATTTTCCCTTGGGAGCTAATGACTTGCTTGATTTCTTATTTGCCAGAAGAATGAAAGTTTTCAGAGAAATAGTTTGCAATACTTTGTCGGAGTTTTTATCGGATATACTGCCTTAATTACAATAAAATTTGAAAAACCTACAAAACATCTTGCACTAAAAAACGCCGCATCACTTCCTCAACATTTTTTTCCATACTTCTTCTTCCATATCGTTGCTTTATTTAAGATTGTTTTTACCATCCAGATACATTTTGTTTAGGCACGTTCCGCTGTTTTCTCTACTTTGCTTAATTTTTTCAATTAGATAGCTACTATTATTATTGGAATCCCGCACGTAAACGCAATATTCTTCTTCATCCAAGCAATAATTTTTTCAGGCATTTTTCCTAAACAGAGTGGAAACTTGTCAGGAAAGAAAAAGAAAAGCGCTCATGTTGGCATTATAAATTTAAAGTATATGAAATGAAAAAAAAACTTCACAACAAGGTTTCCGCTGATTCTTGTGGAGTTTGCGGAAACTCTAGGCAAGAATTGGATTTAAGAAAAGTTGAAACAAAACAAATATAATATGCCATGCACACACTTCGTTTGGTGCGCAGTTTCAAATTTGGAAGTTTTTTTCCAGCTCTAGTCTCGATTCAGTTTGGTTTACAACATCCAATGAAAATTTCTTTTGGCTAGAGAACCTTCTTCTGTTTTTATTGACTTTAACTAGTTACCGTATTTCAGCGAAATTAAAAAGTTACGCGTATTATTTTGAAATTTTTTTTGTATCCTTTGTATCCAATATTAATTTTTAGTGTAGTATTTTACTACCAACATAAAAATAAATAAAAAGGTGACAAAACTGTAGCCTAAAGTATCGTTTCTGTTTCATTTTGCAGAATCAATTTATGATATTACTAGTACGCTCTACACGATATGTTAACAAGTTGTCCTACCAAAAGGATTGGTATCGCAAGCGCCACTAGTGACTCATTGGGTTTCATTCAAATAGAAGTATGTCTAGTGTTGAGAGAATGAGACGGTAAAAATGTAAAAGGAATCAATAATAAGTCAAGGAAATGGGAGAAAGGGGTAAAAGCCAAACCAAAAGGGGAAACAATAATGAATGAAAATTTAAAACAAGAAATCTTCAAAGTTTGTTTGCACCCTGACTAACTTTACTTGCCTCAAGAATTGACTGATTAATAGTTATGCAAAAAAAACAGCTTAAGCTTTTTTCTGACATAGATCAGAATTTGATAGAAGAATGTATGGGAAGAAAATATGATGTTGTTTATAATACTTAATTTTTCAAAGAAGGAAGGTCCATTTGACTTATCATTTTATTCTACTCACATACCTTCATCAAACACATGTAACCCAGGCTTCACATAAATAAAATAGAAAGCACATTTTTGTCCCCATAATTTGAGGGAAAGCACAGATGAGTAAAAGGGACAGAAATTGATGTCAACTGAAAATATGTAGATTCCGCATGGGAAACAACACGAGAGGGGATAAAAGAATATTATTCGTTGCCTTTTGAGCTTTTTGCTTTAGTAAGGTTTTAAGCTTCAATTCATCAAGATTTATTCTAATTTCACTGTGTTGTTGGGCTCATTAAACTTCATACTTTCAGAACCTCAGACATTTTTCTTGCATTGTGAACCAGAGATAAATATGGAGTTGAAAAGTGACAACGGAAAAAGCACACCGTCATCTTCCATAGTTATCAGTTTTCTTCAAAGCAACTTTCTTGCAACTTATTGCACGACACTTTCTCCTCAATGCCCAGTCTGTAATTATATACATTTAGCTTTTCAAATTCAACATTGCATACAAAAAATATTTGTAGCAAAAATTGAAATGTGTCAGAGTAAGTATTACATATCCATTTGGTTAGCAGAAACTACAATCATCAGTTCCTATTGTTTCATTTCTGTTAGATTTAAATGTGCATACATTTTACATACATACATTTAAATGTGAAACATAATACCAGAATATTGCATTTTGTTACCGCATAAAAAGTTAAAATAAGCAGTCAAAACTGGGGAAAATTTTTAAAAAATCATTTAATAATTATTTTTTAGACTTTTATGCATCCAAATTCTGTTCAATTTTGTCAAATTTTCAATAAAATATTAGGAGCCTTAAACCTAAACAATAAAACTTACCTGTCCACCTTTAAACCCCAAGAAGCTTCCAAAAGAAGCACTGGAATAACTGAGCAACTTTTTGCATCCAAAGTCTGCACAAAAGTTAAACTACTGCACTGAATGTTCTAACTACCAAATACATAACACTTTACAGTTACAACATCCAAAATATTCCTAATTCAAACCCATAAACTTTAAAATCACAGCCAAGTTGGAATTCACTGTATATTCTAAACCAATCAATTATTTAACTTTATGAAACTGCAAACTACACGCAATGCAAACTCATGCATTCAAAAAGTAGCTTGAAGATTTTATGACACACTATACGGAGAAACACAGTTTACAGTGTGGATTGAGGAAAGGAGAGAGATAGCATTTCACTCCGCATCACACAAGCTCACAAACACTACTACTCCCTATTTGGTTTTGTGTAGGGGGATATCCCACTTTAGTATGGTGCATTTCATATGAAAGTTACTCTTAGCAAGTCTGTCATTCTATTTGTGTCTGTTGGATTCTTGCTGATTTATCTTTAATAGGTAATTGTATCCATTTACTCTTCTTCGTAGCTTGTATTATGAAAAACAATACTCTGTGCGTTGTATTCAATGGAGAATAATTTGATAGTTTTCAAATGGCCAAACACCCAACAGGGTTTTTATTGAAATTTACCGAAAAATCAATACATTTTTAAGAGAAATGGTTGCGAACTTGTTACAAAATCTAAGGGCCATTTTACTACGAATTCAAAAGAGATTATGAGAATGGTTAAAAAATCAGTTCCAAAATTAAGTCTGCATTGTAAAAAAAAGCAGCCAAGTCAGCATTGCAAACTGTGTAGGTTTGCTGCGAAGATATATATTTGTCTTTAATAAATGAATAATAATAATAATAAAGTGTAAATGTCAAATTGCTAATTGGTCTCATAATTAGCAATATTTCTCTGGTAATTATATATATTGCATTTTTCGTAAGATGTAGACCGGTAGTTTCATTATAGTTCCGTAGCCATATAACTTCACTAGCCTATTTAATATTTATGGTATTTTAGGAAGCACTTGCAAGCCTTCAGTCCTCATACAAAAGTTTTTGCATGAAAACACTCCTTTCACTTTATCCATTAGAGAAACCTTTATCCACCTTTCTCATTTTTAAAATACAACCTTTCAATACCAATTGTTATGCCTGTTTTAAAATAAAAGAATGAATCTGAATATTTAACTGACGATTGGAACAAAAAATCAGTATTTATTTCATAATCGTACACCAATACATCTGCGGTAGTCTAACAATATGAGTGACAAATTTATTCAATCCTCATTTAGCTTTCGGTTGACCTGCCCCATATAAAGTTCCAAGCACTTTCTCCCATTTTGCAGATTTTTTTAACTGCGTAATCTTAGGTATTCCTGCTATTTGTGTAGGAATATGATAATTTTATGAGTGCCCTAAGTATGCATTTAATGTATGATATGATGATATTGATATGTGACGTGACAGGGAATTGCTGAAATGTTTAACAGTTTTATTCACAAATTATATGTAGCATCTCATTCTTACATAAAGCGACACGCGTGGTGAAAAGAGATAAATCCCAATACATTATGGAATGTACTCGCTTCTGTTCAACTCTACTAATATTTACATGAAAAACCATGTTCCACGAAATTGAAATGGAAATACTGGGTTTATACTACATTGTTAAAATACATTATGAAATCAGTTTTTTCCGCGAGGATACATTGCGGTATGAAATACTGTAAAAGCGTATCAAGCTTGGTATTTAATTGTACTCAAATATTAGCTTTCGAAGGGAAGTGTATTAGCTGGCAACCTAAATACTCTCCTCATATTAAAACATTTTCCATGATAAATACTATAAACAATTAGCACCAACTCTTTCAGTATCAGTGTAAGCCAACTGGTTAATCATTACTTCAAAAACTTTCACTATATGGCTTTTCATATGGCAAGAAACTGAAAAGCTAAATAGGCATGTAATTAGCTGCACAAGGATTCCTCATTATTGAATTCTGCATTATTATCACCGAAATATAAAACTTTTTTTCATATTTCACCATATAATGCCATCCGTCTGAGCTGCAAGCTCTACGAAAGTTGGTAGAAATGAAGGAAGTTAGTGACAACTTTTATGATTCAGTAAGGTGAAGAAATAACCGAACGGAGACAATCGAGATGCAATGCATCTTCTACTACCAATAATTCACTTTAAGCTACAAGTGCATCAAATCAGAATTTTGTTTTGTTTTCGTCTTATTTACGTGACGATACATATTCCATTATCAGTTCGGAAACTTAAGAATATTTTATGCTGGGATGAAGTTGAAGGAAGTCATTCGTAGAAAAAGGAAATGATCGTATACAGTTTGGATGGAACTAGTAGCATACAACTTTCCGCATGAATGAATTTATCCTAAATAATCTTTCATTGTTGTATTTTATTTTGTTACTTGGAACATAAAATTAACATGGAACATTTTCCTACTGTTTTAGAAACATTACCTGTCGAGGAATCAAAATGAAAGTGATAGTTTCAAAAACTGCATAGCAAGCACAGCTTATTTTCGTTTTGAAAGTTACAATAGTATCCAAATTTTCAAATGATTTTCACTCCTATTTTATGTACAAAATATATTTACTAAATTCCTTGATCTGACGTATGAGACCCGCGTAGTCTGCATCAGTTTTGCAAGAGCATAGACATCATTATCAAATAATTGCTTTCTCTGAAAAACAGAATGATAAGGATTACAAGAACAGACACGTTGTCAAGGAAACAATGATCGCAACGCAAGAATCCTGTCTCGTTTGTCTGTTTCCTAGTCGATCCTTTTGATTACGAGACAAGTTGACTAACCGACCAAGAGATAATCTTTGCTGCACAAGTGAAAGAATTAGAAATGTCAAGACAACTTCCAAAAAGGAGAAAGAAGTGGAAGGATGCGTTCGAGAGGAGAAATAATGGGGTGGTGAGTAAGTCAAGTGAATAATCTATGGAGATTGAAAGCAGCGTAAAGACTAAACGATGTTTTGCTGGAGCTTCTGTTGCATGAATGACTCCAGACATTTTTCCCTCAGTTATTTCTCAAGATGCAACTCCGCTGCAATGTTTGGATTAGATAAGTTTCTCAAGATGCACTAAATTAATGCATTTTTGTGCAGTTGTCAGTTCTCCTCTCTTTTGTGATGGGCTCATTAACCACAAAAGAAAAACATGATTATGCACAA
>JAQIXX010008119.1:0-10041 GCA_034700605.1 Willowsia nigromaculata | reverse complement strand
AGCGTTAATGACAGAATAGCAATAAGCAACCTGATTGGTCATCGAACAGTTCAAATTAAGTTGATTCGACTGGAGGAAGATGACCAAGCTTTGGAGGAGGCCTTCTTGTGCGGAATTAATTTTAACTGATTTAAAGCACAAATTATCGAATATATTATATTTAATTTATTATTTATTCAAAATAAAATTTTACATGTAAAAATAACTGTAATTATTATAGCTTTTAATTATTTTTGCTCATTTAAACGATATGATTATGTTCAGGCTTCATGTCATTCTTCCAATCACGACGCTGAGCATATTTCCCCTCACAGAAGATGCACGCCCACGGTCTTTCATTCGTATGGGTTCCAAGATGCAATCTATATTTCGTTTTGGTCACGCATTTCTTGGCACAGACTTCACACTGGAACTCCCAGTTGTCAGGGCCCGAGTGGTACATCGTGTGTACCTGGAGTCGGCGCTTATCTTTGAAGGTCTTCCCGCAAACATCACACACAATAGAGTGCGGTCGACTTGCACGATGGGTGAACACGTGGGTCTTCAGGCCTCCTTCACTTTTCAGTTCTTTCCCGCACAGAGGACACCAGAAGCAAACAAACTTCCGCTCCATCAGAATATTTCGACTTTATTGATGTATCCGAGCATTTAGAAAAATAAAAGTATTATTATATTTTGCTCTAAACAAATCCAGATTTTCTCCTCCACAGAACGGTTTACTTTAGTTACAAATTCATTCTATTGATAATCGTAGATAAAAGTCTTTAAAGCTTTACTTCTCACATAGAGTGTAACCCTGGCGCACCACTTCGAACTTCAAAATTCTACGTGTAAAAAAGTGGTGCGAGGCAGACACCCTCTTGATTTAGGCGATTATCTATGACTGATAAGTTGATTTTTAAAAATACTAGAAGTTAAATTGATAGCTAACTTATCAAGGATTCATAATAATGTAACATAATTATTATAGCCCAACTGCAACTGCAGTTATGCTGCTTCGAAGTGAAATCTTCAAGCCAAATCTCATAATCCAATGCTTTTTAAATGACGGTAATGGCTTCACAAAATCCAGCATGCCGCATCAACCAGTTCATTAAAACTAACGAAAATTGGAATGGATGCTACTTAAAAGTGAACTAATCGATTAATCTTTTCAAATTGTTCATAAAAGGTCAAATACACCTTTTAAAAGCATTTGGATCAGCATGCATCTAAACTAGCACCAATGAGTCACAAGACTCAGCTACCGTTCCCAAGTGCCTTTACTGGATATGTAGAAAATACCGACAGTCTAAATTTCCGAACTTTCACTAAAAATGCAACCAACATATCTGCATCTCGTATTCTATCGTTTAACTATCGTAGTACCCCGTTGAAAAAATTACCAGTAGGCTACAAATAATTTCTCTAAACAATCTTTGTTACAAATTACAAAAATGTTGAAATTTTGATATCACTGCCAGATTTCCCAAAGTAAAAACACGTCCTCGACATCAGTAATAATGATATCAATGGGTACATCAAATACACGAATATTACTAGGAAAAACCTACAATAGAATATTGTTAAATAAATATTATTTTAAATTTTTATTTACCAAAAAATTTAAACTAAAAGTATTGCAGGAGTAAATATAGTCCTATACATACTAGAATTACACCAAAAATATTTTTGCAATATAGATTTTTTCTTAAAATAAATTAATAATTATAGCTAAAATTGATTTTCAATGTTGCGATTTTTTTGTAAATCCGAATTCACCATCAGATGCCCCATGGTCGAAACCCCCTCCCCCACCCCAATAACAGTAAAAATAGTAGGATAGCAGAATACTAGAAGGTTAATAGAAAAAACCAATAATAGAATATTACTAAGTAAATTATTTTTTCAATTTTTATTTATAAAACATTTTAAACTAAAGGTTTTGCAGGAGAAATATAGTCCTATACATACTAGAATTACACCAAATTACAAATTCGACGAGTTGTGGGAATTAATTGAGGAAACCAGCCAATCTAATAAAGGCACCTGTTTCATTACTATAGTCGATTATGGCATTGGGTTGAACTTGGTGTAGTGTAGGTGATTATTTGGCGTTGCTGATAGGGAAATGGGAGTATTCCCCATATAAGAAGATTTTTTAAAGAATACCGAAAAATGCGACAGTCAGTGTTTTATAAACAATTTAAGTCAACTTTGAAAGTGAATCATCTTTTGGAGCTTTCGTCTTTTCCTTATTTTCTCCTCTTTAAGTTATGAGAACTATTTGAGGAAGCCAGCTAACGTAATTTAGGCATATATTTCAACACTATGGGGGTGTACGGCATTGGGTAGTGTCACCGATGACTATTTGTGGTGGCTGATAGTGAAATAGGAGTATTCTCCATATCAGCAGACTTTTTAAAAGAATGTCGGAAAATACAACTGTCGGTAGTTTATAAGCAATCCAAGTCAACTTTTAAAACGAATCATATTTTGAAGCTTTCACGTTTGAATTTTTTTCTCTATGTCTCTTTGGAATGTAGTGTTTTTAAAGGGGACTTCTCAAGTACTAAAATTTACAATGATGTAGAGTCTTAATGCGTCAGATAAGCGTAAACCCCAAAAACACGGCATTTGTGTTTACAAATGTTTCTTTTTGTGTTTTTATTTTACTCTAATCGATTATCGACCAATGTCGCATAATATACCAAGCTCAATTAAGTCCTGATTCTTAACTTAATGGGCTGATCAACTTACCAAACTGAATACTAATTTCACACAGGTTATTCAAACTTTTTTAAAATGTTTTTACCAGCGTGAAAGATTTTGGAATGGACAATATTTTCCAAGTGATTATGAAATCCAAAAGTTGTCACACATCAGGACTAATATTTGGAATATTTGTAGACTGTGCCACAGTGCAGTTTTGAAATTGCTGGCTCACTTCTAAATATACTTTTGGTATATGAAAATTTGTACAATAGTACGATATTATTGCCAATTGAGACAAAATTAATTTCCGTATCACAATTCGCCTTAAGGCTTTGCCTTTGAACTTGTTTCGCTATCTTGCTGTGAGAGATCTAACAAAAGTTCTATCATGGATTCAAAGCAGCATATTGAAAGCTCAGAGAACCACCCATGTAAATGTGGTGCTTATACACGATATTTGGATGCATCCTGTATTCTTATCTGAGCAAGAATGATGCTGAGTAATTATTTATCAGTATGCACACTTAAGTGAACTATTAACTTTCGATTTGAAATGTGACTGCATTCACATTATCAATAATAACTTTATGATAAATAGCCATCGGGTTTAAGTTTGTACACAACTCGACCAACCTATTTGCTCGTTAGTCAAAAGTAAGTTAGTTCATTAGTTTTGTGAAAACAAGTTAGTAATGAGCACATTCATACATGGGTGAAAGCAGTGCCCTTTCTAGTAGACATACTTAAATGGTGGCTAATTGCAACACACCGCGAAAACCACGTGTTCTACGGATTTACTGAACATACTTCTTTCTCAACGGCAGACTATACTGAAGTTGAAGATTATAATTATATGTTTTTAAATATACAGTGTTATGTACGTTGAAAACGCTTGAGAATGCATGCGACTTATTTCGAAACAGATTCATAGAGTTAATGCATTCTATTTTAGTACTGACGTCAAACTCCTAAGTGCTTTCACGTAAAACATTATATTGGCACATAAACAAGGTGGATTACATCTATACAAACGTGATTAAGGCTTACTCTATTGCCAAAACAAATCAAACGAAATGCCTGAAATCAATAAAAATTATTATAGCTTAACGTGGAAATTAAATAACCTAATATGAGTATACCATTGATTTTTCCATCACAGGGTTTGTAATGGGAAACTTAGACATACAGCATCATTTTTGGGGAAAAAATCCACAGCTCATGGCACATGATGAGCAATTAATGTAACAATGCGGATTCCAATTTAGCCTGCAGCCTGGTATCCAATTTGGTTCCTTAAAAATGTTTCCCCCTTCGTAAATGGGAATGGGGTTTCTACTTTTACATTCTTCACAAAAAATAGTCAACCATCCATCAAGGAATTACTTATGTATTAGTGCGAACAGTTCTTCTGAAATTGGCACACGGTATCAAACTTTTCCTCTAGTCCATAATTTACGAGTAAGGTTGAAAACTCATCTATTACTGAAATAAATTTAAAATCCTTTGAATAAAAGCGAACTCATGTAACAATCATGACATTTACAAGACACGTAAGAATAGCAGAGCTTTTTGAATGAAAATGTTTTTATAGCAAAGCAATGTTTGTCCACACAAAATCGAAAAACATGGAATTATTGCATCGTTCTGGTTTCAAAGCAAGCTCGATGTTATAAAATGTCACAGGGCGTTTAAAACGGAAAAATTTTTGCTTGAGCCTAGGTTCCACTAGTTTCATAATGTATGTGTGTTAAACTCAAATCCTCACAAAAAAATCTATATTACTCAAATCGAAAGTTTGGTAATCTACTCATATTCAAAAATTTTGCATGCTTTAGTCAAACAAAATATGCAAAAACTTATAAATGAACTTATAAAGCAGAGGTGATCACTCTCATTGTATTCACGGATAATACAAACCTTGATTTATGTTGCTTCACCTTTTACATTTTGCAACAGCTATAATTATTTAGAGTATACTGTTCGCATTGAATGAATGAAATTGTTCTGATTATTTAATTCTTAACTTCTTAAATACAGTCTTACCATATAAAAACACACGGCAATACATATAGCATACATTTCCGAAGATTTCAATCAAATATTTGGACGAGTTTACCCTTGCATTGTAAGAAGTTTTACGCCTTTCATTAAATATATATATATTTCATACAGCAATATGTCTTTAAAATTCCCAAGACCTTTCGGATTTGATGTTTACGTATGAATACGTAGAACGTAGGAAATGATATTGTTTCAGCTCAATACCAGTATCATTTGCTGTTACGTCAAGTGTAGGAACCATGCATGAAATTTGATCATGTTGTAGCTCTCATGTGGAAGTAAAAGAAATGAGAAGATTACTCTTGGGTGTACTGCCTTTTTTATTTGTAGATTCGAAAAACCACATTTTCAATCATACAGTTATGGGCAAGCTATCTATTTAATCTCTGACTGTACTTGGTATGAAGAAGTGCTCGTTCTTAAAATATGATTTGTATGGTTTAAAAGCAGAAGCACGAAAGTTAATACCACATACCTAAAACAATTTGAGGGATGGAAGATTCTGAGAATCTTAACTTTTTGTTTACCAAGCCACGCAAAAAACAGCGGCTTCAATAAATAGAATTCTTAGAATTTCTGTCCAAATGACATTTTGTTTTTTGTTATCACGAACTTCTTGTCTAACGCGGGTAGAGAGAGTACATTTTACAGTGTTTTATAGGCTTTCTTTTGATAGCAACATTGTAAAAATTGGTGATGCCTGAAACGTTTTATGTTCTTTTGAATGAAAGTCTCCGACGTTGAACAGTAATTCCAAAAATATGAGGTTTTTGGTGCTCGCGCTAGGTTTACAACTACTCGTTTTGAATGACAATAAATCCTATTTGCATTGTTTGCACTCGCTTGTCTCAAATTTGAGATTCTGGGAGGTATTCAAGGGTAAATGTGACGCTATATCTATAGAAGTTTCGGTAAAATCAAGGATAAAGACAAAAAGAAGAGAACATAATGACACTCCTAGCGACAATATTGACTATTGTCATATTTGAGGAAGGAAATCTAATATCTGCATTGATACAAAGGGAACCCGTGCGTAATTATATTATTTTCGAGAAACTCAAGCTTTACATCCTAAAAACCACAGTTAAGTGTGTTGGAAATGCTACAACTTGCCGACAATCGCATTTAGGTCCACAATTCACCGAGACTCAAAGTAAAGCCAACCTGTGGTTCCGTCCATTAAACCGCAGACTGCCATTTTGACTTGCATTTCATAACGAGAATGTTCGTTGATTTGGAACACCTTTTCTACTTTCATTGTCCACATGAACCAGAACGTCAACTTTAGTGAGGAAAATCTATTGTTTTCCATCAAAAGCGTACTAATAGATGAATAACTTTGTGTATTTAAAAGCAGGTTTCATAAACCAACTAGGTATTGTACTTTAGAAAACAGTGTCAGCCACCTGCGAAGTATTTCCATTTCAGTCAACTGTTCCTTAACGCACTAAATATTCTGTCTATTTTCAAATTTTATGCTCAAATCGGTTTATTTCACACACGTTTATTTCAGTACTAATAAATACATAGCACTTTTTGAACAAAACTTGAATCCGTTCATTGTAGCAAAGCGTGGAGCGTGTTGATATTTAATATTATATGATCATATAATATTAAATAAATATTTTAATATTTTGAGGCCAGAGCTTCTCTGAAATTTTTACAAAATTTTTTACCTTATTAAAAACTAAATTTTCAGTGTATTCTAATATTTTAGAAACTCCTTTCTAAAAGTTAATATTAATTTGGAATGATCGCCAAAAGTATTTAAAGCCATAAAACTGCTGTGTTCACTCAAACGTTAAGACACATAACCAACTGATTCAGTTTTAAATCCGAGGATCAAAAGAGTTTCTACTGAGCAGACAGAAAACTGAAGTGCCTGTTGTGTAAACATTTTAGCAATGTGCTAAAATTTCACGTTCCAAGGATCACGTTTTGAGACAGAATGTTAATGGAAATTTCATAAATGAATGGTCACTGATTATCAAACTGTGCAAATACAGAGTATAATTTAGTCTTAAGTGTAATACACACGAGTTGCAAATAACCACTGGTAATTGCAAATTTGTTATGGTTGTGTGGCTAAGAAAACAAGCTCTTCAAATGAAGCTCAAGCCTAGATTATACATGTTCGTCATTTTCCCCAGTTTTTTTTCTGGAAGAATCCACCACTTTATCATCTCAAAGTTATACTTGTTACATGTATGTTTGCTCTTCCATTGTTTCATAACTGTTTATATGAAACATTGACTTCTTTTCTTCCGTACTACTACCATACTATTTCCACATTTCGTTTGCGAGTTGTGTCACGAGACACATAATACAAATTCCTGGAAACTCGAGAACAATTTGCTAGGTGAATCCAGGGGCATGTATAGAAAGTGAGAAACTTGGAACTTGTTTCGCGTCACTGTGAAAATTAAGCGGAGCTCGTGGATTTGCCACATTTTGTAAGCTTGAGCAAAATTTTGTTCAAGTTCTGCTTGTGACAATACTTCACATTGCTACTTACAGTATGTCATCCCGTGAAATTTCACACTGTTCTGAAGATTTTCAGTATGTGGGTACTTTGCATTTCGTATTCAATATAATATGTAGAGTAATAATAAATTGTGGAATTAATCCTCATTTGAAAACAGTATCCAACATACATATTATGTTAATGAATTGTCAATTTGGTAGTTTAATTGTTTCTTTGTGTACATATAACATGAAATGAGCTTCCGGTGGAAAGGGCTCACAATTATCTAAAATTTTGAATTCCGAATACCTTTTATCCGATCGTGATGCATAATCTGCTATCAAAGTCGAATTAGTGGGAAAAAATTCGATTTTCTCGGTGCAAGTTTGATAACAAACATGGAAACATAAATACATTGAAAATGTTGTGGTGTGTAATCAATTCTAAAAATGCAGGGAAACCAAACCTCGTATACAAAGACATCAAAGTAGCCAAAGTTAACACATAATCATATCATATTTTAGCCTCTACTCTAAACATGATAAATTTAGGCCCCTAAGCTTACCAAATACCTTATTTGATTGAGTGACTTGGTTTCATTAAAAGGGTTTCCACGTGTGTTCCAAAAATCTGTACCAAATTTTAGTGCTATAGGTCAAACAGACGGACGAAAAAACGTACATGCAAACACTTATAAAATGAGCAAGTATCATCCGCTACTGATTTATTCAAGAACTTGTCAGTCTGAATACATTTTTGGTATGGATACAATATAAAAGTAAAAAAATGCACACAAAGTATTAAGTGAATACTAAATAAAGTTTGCACAGAGTGTCAAACTTTCACTCTCTGTGTGATGCATCCCGGAATCACAAAGAGTAGAAATTGTCGGAAAACCTGGTGAATGACAGCACATATGCATTCTTCAATGAAATAAACTTGCACACGTATCCCTTGATTATATATTCGGCTGCATAAACTTTTGTTAAGCAACTGAAATTTGCAAGCTTTATTCATGCTCTTGGTACTGTATTCCGAAAACTAATATTTGCTTACAACGTTGCACATTGGACAAGTACTGGTAATCCAAACAGATGGTGTCAATTAAAATGCCGTGATCTGTCACCAGCCATGCCCCATTCCATTGTCCAACTCAAACAGAAGACGATTTTCTAGAGTCGAGGAATAACCCCAGGTAAATGTAATCCTAATACTACTTTATATTAAATGCAAGCTATGAAAACGTTTACATATAAAACAAATTTGATATTCTATTTTATACAACTTCAGTATGATTTAACAATATCTTCAATTTTTTTATTCTTTACCTTGAACTTTACACATGCAAATACATCAGTGTGTATATTGCGTGTATACGTGGAATCATAAAGGACCACTTGTAATCCGCAGGAGTGAAAAGAGATTTGGAATGGTAAATATTTAAAAACAAGAACTTCAATTTTCAGTGAGAAGAACAAATTACCCAATATCATGACAATTATCAACAAAATAAAATGTTAGGTTTAAAATAGATTTGTTTGTTTTAGTGGCAAAATTGAATGCTCGTGCAGAGATGTAAACAAACCTTGTGGTTGGAACAAACATACTTGAAATGAAATTGCAAAAAAAGACTTAAGTGAAATGTTACTTCAACAACAGCTTATCCATTTATTTTTAATGTTCAAATATGCCAGCCACGTAAACAATTTGAAGAGCGTTTGCAGTCTGTTCGTTTCACATTAAGTTGGCAAAGTAAATGATAAGCTGTTGACTCTCAGTTCTCTGAAAACTGAGAGTCAGAGAGAACTGAGCAACATTACTTATGCAGTGTAAGCCGCTTAAGATAAATTCACTATTAAAAATATTAACTGGAATGAGAAGGAAAGCAGAGTGAAGGATGGATTGCCAAAATGGAGAAAGGAGAACAAAGATCCACCGGCGGTTCGTGCAAGTAGATACGTTAAGGAGCTTTCAAACAAAGTTTCAGAAGGCAAAGTGAAAATCAGTGCTCTTGGAATTATCCAACAACCATCCCCACCGATCCCTCCAAAACCCCGAAAGTCAACTGATACAGTCAACAACAAGAATCCAAGGTCAAGTTCTCCTATTCTAGGTAGACAGAAAAATGCTCAGCAGGAAGCCATTCCCAACACAACCACTAACAACAATAATATACAACCACAAAATAATAAGAAGGGAGACAACCGGCAAAATAATCGTAATGTTAAAGACATTACCAAATCAAAAACTACACAATCCAAGAAACGCGATATGACTTCTACATTCAATAAAAAACGGAATCTGAACTCTGAGGAATCCACAAAACGGGACAATCCTGATCAATCATCATTTCAAATTAACTGACAATTAACAAGTAAACAAACAAAACGAACACGTAGATTTATTAATTTACATAAATTGTTTCCATTTTGTATCTTTTTATCGAAACGACAGAAAAAATATCTGTACATGCTATATAAACTCGCGCAATGTAACCAAGTTTTAGTACATAATTTATCGAATGTAAATACACTTCCTCCTTCAGTAAAAATCATTATATTCTTGGGACTAAAATTTAGTTTAATCACAAAGCCCAATTACAAAAAACTATATGATTGTATTGATGAAGGCAAAAGAAAAGTGGCATGGCGAATATATTTCGATTTAATTGGAAAAAATGATGTAATGGATCGGACTGATCATATTTTATTTAAAATTAAAAAGGATCTCTGTCCATCCACTAGCCATAGTCCACTAGAAAACTATTTGTTTAATTCAAATTTTACAGAACATTGTATTAGAGAAATCAAACGTAATTCACA
>JAQIXX010008118.1:0-10041 GCA_034700605.1 Willowsia nigromaculata | reverse complement strand
AAACTGTCAGCTGACGGTTTGTTGCCCATACGATTAGTTCATTTGGCGCTAGTAGTCGCAAAGTTGAAATGCCTATAGTCACTACTATGGTGTATTTGATCGATTCTGTGGAGAATAATAATGTAGGATGGAAAGAAATGTCAGCAAACTTATGTTAGCTGTATCAATTAATCTTATTTCGCCACTAATCATCCTTTTCTCGTGGTTGTCATCTTAACGATACGCATAAATGTATATGCTGCGTTTGTGTCTGCCTGTAGCCTAAATATGTGAGAAAGTCACGGAAATGTACATGAGTAACTTGTATGATAGATTTTGCGAATAAATCATGAACGGTTGACTAACGATGGCGAAATGTAAGAGGGCATATGTGATGGAACCTCCAAGTTTTGCTCCAACGTTAAAAAATACATATACCTAGGTTTCTATGAAGGATTCTAATTTTTACCGCTACATTGATGTTTGTTCATTCTATTGGTACAAAACTATAGCTGTAAATAATTGATTTTAAAATTTTATTTCTCGCGAATTCCGAAGTTTTGTAGGGGTTTTCTGTAAATGACTTCTTACAGTTTATTGGTATTATTTTATTTATCTCAAATCCAATTTACTTTTACTGCTACTGTGTTTGTCACAATAGAGCATACATTGATATGGTAGAGACATACGTAATCAAAGTTTTTTTTAAAGCGAAGAAAGCTTTAGAATTATGATTAACTATTGTAGAAACCTATTAAAAACTTGTCATAGTTTGTTTATTTCGAAATTATGAAAGGAATAGAGCGGAAGTCTTAAGAAGTAAGTTATGAACGGTTTGTTTTTCTTCCCAAAATTGAACTCTAGGTATGAACCAGTTACTGTGGTACTACGCTGAACTTGAGCTTACGCGATGTGAACTGCTGAAGCAAGTGAGGAAAAACGAGTCCGCCAGTAGTGGAGATATGTTCAACGTATTTCAATACGAAAGGGAACCTGAGGGGTGTATCCTCTGGCGAAGATTTTCGAAGTATGATGTAGACTATGAACTTTTATTGCTTCCATTTTCCGTGTTAATTCATTGAATATAATTATGTGTTAAAGTATTTTTTATGAAACTTTATTACGCTTTCTTTCAGCTTGTTTGAAACCAGCCAAACATTATTTTGGGCTGTGTTTGGTCTCATCGAGCTGGAAAGTTTCGAGTTAGCGGGAATCAAGGGCTTCACTCGTTTCTGGGGTCTATTCATGTTTGGCTGCTTTTCCGTCATCAACATTGTAGTCCTTCTTAATCTTCTAATTGCCATGATGAATCACTCATACCAGTTTATTTTCGTAAGAAAATCACTGCACAACTACAAGTACTATAGATTCGTGTGAACTGATCAATTAGCAGATTGATCTTTCTCACTTTAGCTGGCGATTTTTATGAAGTTTGTTGATAACAAGGGAAGACATAAAAATTGATATGGCAATCTATTTTCTTTATAACTTTAGGAAAAGGCTGACGTGGAATGGAAATTTGCGCGGAGTAAATTATGGATAAGTTATTTTGAGGAAGGAGCAACCGTTCCACCACCTTTCAACATCATTCCTACACCTAAAACAATCTACTACATCGCAAGATGGATAATTAAGAAACTTTGTAGGTTTTCCGTGGCAGCCAAACGAGAACACATCAAGACTATCAGGGTAAATAAAATAACAACACATTTTTTCGTCGTGTTTTTCCTTCCCTTTGCACTAGCCATATCACCAAATATACACAAAAAAGCAATAAAAACACTCGGACGACCTTTTTTGTCATTCGTTTCTTTCTTAGTAAATCCATTACAACTATTATTTTTGTATCTATTTTTATAAGTCTCTTACATTCCATCTTTTTCCATGTGTTCCTTCTTTTTCCACTTCCTTCGAGAATCATGCATGGGATACGGGAAACAAAGGAATAAAAAACTAAGGACAAAATTTTTAATGAGAAAAGTTTTTCCCTGGCATGAGTCTGACTAACATATTTTATGTTACGTAGTCGTCTCATAGTAATACGTTATGTATTGCAAAATGGAAATTACCCTCCATCTGTACATCATCAGTGCTACGATATAAGTTACCTGCTTTCCCATTTTTCTCTCTCTCTCCTCTCATACACATACTATTTTCTCATCTTTGAGAAGAAAAACTTCCTGGGAAAAATGATGACCTGGGAAATAAATGTGGAGGATATTATCTTTTCTTCTTTGCATTTTATTTCGCTCTCTACTAGTCTCCAGCCACCGCCGACAAGAAATGGGATTTGTAAGGTATTTTGTGAAAACTACCGGTCTCTGGTTTCTGTAGTACCTCTTGTCGCACTGGCAGAGCGCAATGGGAGCACCTCTCTTTTTATAAAGTTTTTATCATCCTCATCATCACTACTGTAATGGTAACATGTAGATATTTTTCTCGCTCTCTTCCCGGGTGGATCATGTCCCCTGTCTTGTCCGTCTCTCTTGTTGTGAATTGTGTGTAGAATTTGTCGTCGACATAGACACGGCGACGACGATATGATAAAGTGGATGCTGCCATTCCAGCACTGTGCTCCTTTTTCCGTCGTTTTTCTCGCTGCCAGTTTAAGTCATCGCCCGATTGCGTTCTCTTTGTCTTGTAGGATGACTTTTTTTTATACTTCAATACATCATACCCATATGGTTCAAGTGTGCTTTCTTGGACTGTGCACATACGTATAGTAAACTACTATTACATGTAATGTTGTGAAAGTCATCACAACTGTAAAGATGGGAAACAAGGAGCGGGAAGATGAAGGTGGACAACATGAAATGGGCAAGATGAAAAAGAAGAAAGTTGAAAAATGTTCAACTTACTACAGCATACATACCTATATATCCATCTTCATGCCTGAACTTACTGTGATGATGATAGGGATGACTATGATGATCGTAAAAAATTGGAATCAGAGAAAGAGATGGGAAAAAGAATGAGAGTATAAAAAAAAGATTTTTTTTCTGGTTACCCTATTGTGTGCCAATGGTTCTGTGACACTGTTTTACCGTTTTCTTTTCGATAGTGGTGACCTGACTAACGCTCTTTCTTTCTCTGTGTTACTTTACTGCTGTAGTCGTCATCCTCTGATTCACTATAAAAGAGAACAAGAATAGATGTATATCAGGCAAGTGTGTATATGCATAGCATATCACATCCCTTAATTCTCACAAAACGAGAAAAAGCTGTGTTACTGGTATATGAACTGGACATCTGCCAATCTCAAGTGGACTGTCTATTTCTCAGTGCATTGGCGTGTTATGTCTTCTCTGTGATGATGTTGGCTAGCAACATTGGGGATGGTATTTAGGAGCGAAATAAAAAAAATAAACGAAGCCAAGCAACGAAAAACATACATAATGTTATAGGAATGATCATGATGACCGCGCCTCGTTTGCTTACTTTCTCCCGGAAAAGCTGCGAGAAATCTGTGGAGTGGAAGAGAGCAGCAGCTGTAATCATGAAAGCCATGATGATGGTGATGACGATGATGATAATGAGGAACAGTCATTATTATATGATATTCTGCCGTCTATAAACTTTCCGCTTGCATTATCGTGATATGGTGCGGGGATCGTAATGATTAAGGATATAAACGTTGTAAGATGTAATATGTCATTCTAGTCAATAGTACTACTATAACTACCAAATCTAAGGAACTGTTAGTGGCACATTAAGAAGTTGGAAAAAACACAAGTACATAAACGGATGGATTGCAGGATTTTGTGGTTCTTCTTCTAACATGGCTGGCGAACAAAAGCAGTTTGTGTGATTCACAGCTTCCTTATCCCTTTGAAGAAATGATGAAACAGTACACATGATAATAAGCATTGGCAGTGTACTTGTGAGTATATTGTCTACGATGGAATGGTTGGTCGAGTGAAAGCATTAATTACCCTTGTTTTTAGTATGTTGTAAGAAAAGTTAACAGGACATGAAAAATTTTTCAATGTCTTGTAAATAGAGTGCATTGAAAGCTGGCTTCTACTATCTTACCTAATGTCTAGACTCTGGATTTTTCTCCTGTTCTCCTTTCACGGGTGCTGGTAGTATTGTTTTGACCAGGGAACAAGAAACGAAAGTATAGCTTGCAGGAAAATAAAGGGGAAAAGTACGGAATTAAAACAATGGTTCAAAGACACATGCACACATCACACCCATAAATAATCTTTTTGTGTTTTAGTTTCGTTCATGTGGGATATTATTTTTTGGCACAGATTTTAACCACTTTGCTTACTTTAAAAACTCTTACAGTGAAAATTATAATATGGACTAGTGTGTTTACTAAATTAAAGTAAAATCATCCTATAAAAAGAACTTATAGTTTTCCTTAAAAAGGGTGCATTTTTTCCGTTCTGAACAGCGGAAGGCCCAACAAATGAGCGAGAGGGACTTTCGGTACCAGGTATACAGAAACAAGACTTTTGAAATAAAAAATAAAAGGAAGTAGTCATTAAAGCGTGGAAAATACATGTGTGAGCGTGCACGGTCGTTTAGTAATGATGTTTATGACTTTTTAAGAATATCATGCGGAATCTGGTACGACGATATGTTACCACAGAGCAGCGGCAAGCGGACAATCAAGGTGTAACTGAAGACGACGTAAATGAGATCAAGCAGGACATTTCAGCGTTTAGGTGCGAGCTTCTCGAGGTGCTCAAAAACAGTGGAATGAACACGTCCTCGGTGACCGGCTTTGGACAAGGTAGTTGCGGATTTTCCTTGTAACTTTCAAGTAGTTGTAAATGAACATACGCCAGGTTTGCATGAAAGTGCTTTCACTTTTGTGGAAGCCAGTTTAAAAAAACTAATTTGAGCTTTGTCATATCAAGAGCAGATACCGTATAAACACATCTTAAAGTTTTAGGGGCGACTTGACTTTCATGCTACTGACTTACTTTCGCTTGTGTTAATTTTCCCTATTATGTAAGTAGAATTGACGCTGCACAAAGAATTAAATTTGGTTTTCATGCTACCACCATTTAACACGCCTAATGACAAAGCTGCCGTTTTGAAGCAACGTTATACTTTAGTAGTTTTGACGAGCTCATAAAAATCATATATTATGCGATAGCAACTTTCTATCCAGCTCTCTTGAGATCTTCCATTGTTAATCTTACTCTGAAATATCCGGTTTTGTGCTTTTTTAGTGTTATTGATCGTGCCATCATAAAAATAGTATTATGTTAAGCTAAACGGAAGTCCACCCAAAGAGGCTAAATTGAATGATCGAATGTGTTGTTTGTTGGGGAAATTGTATGGTTTCACTGTGCAAGGAATTATTTGCAGGTCTTGGTCGTAATTATTTTTAAAAGTTGTATTGTTGCTGTTTGTAGGGAAATTTATGACTTTGGATTGTTATATAAAAAGGCCGTTTTCATGTCACGGTAGGAGTGCACGCAGGCCTGGCTATCGCTTACATGGTCAGCTAGATTAAATAGCTTTTTTCAAAGTAGTAATAGTTTACGATGACAATCAAAGAGGATGAATGGGCTGGAAGGAAGAATTCATCCATACACAAAAAGGTAATATAGTGGTTGGAGATGGTGATGGCGATAGCTACATAACGTGGTAGGATGACACGTACACGTTCTATATTTCACAGGGCGGAATTTAATGTATGATATGCAGTTAGAGAGGGGAGCAGCACAACAACGCAACGCTCACTTTTTACGAGCGAAGGGAGCGTGCTTTTTGCTTTTCATGTCATGGACATTTTGTGGTTTTATATGCAGTAGAAAGTTATAAGGTCGAGCAGACTTTGTTGTCTGGTTGGGCATTTTTATGTGAAAAGCTAGTTTCAATTGTTAATTGTGATAGCGTGTTTAAAGGCAAAGGTAGTAAAAGAGACTTAATTAAAAAACTGAGTTAATAATAATTTTGATGGGCTAACTAGAATGTTATGGTGGGTTAAAAGTGAAATGCCTTTCTCGTGTTTTCTTTCAGGCTCTGGTGGTAAAAAGAATCGTCAACGGGAGCGACGACTAATGAAGGGGTTTAACATCACACCTGCACCTCCGTCCAATAGCACGCCACTTCTTTCCGACTTTATGGAACTTGATCCACTTCACGAGAATGAAGCCGTCCACTATGACAAGAAATCACCCAAGGCATCATCCCATACTACTAAACTATAATAAAAAATGCATGTGTAACTCCTTTTTGCTGTGGTGTGTGTGCAGACTAATAAAAACACTTTTGATGAACTATCGAACTAATTTTGTGTGTCGGTGGATTTTTGGGATATGTCTGTTTTACAGAACAAATTGGCGCGGCTGGCGAAAATGGCGAACCAAAAACGGGAGATTTCAAAGAGAAAGTGGGGCACATTGATTGAAGCCGCAAGGAATGCAGGGATGTCGAAAATTATAGGCAGGTCTAGATCTGAAGACTCGGTTTGCTCCACTTGCAGTCATTCCAGTAGTGCGATCAGGAAAATCAGGCAGCAGACAACAGATACCTGGTACATTTCTCTCTATTGGTGTTCTTCAGATGAATAACTACCTAGTTTGCCATTTTTGTATCTTGTCTCTCAGTAGCATGTAAAATATTACAATCTTCAATATTGTTTGCTGACTCTTTTTTCCTTTGTAGTGGTTCGATATCCAGTGTAAATTCCAGTGGTAAAAGGAAAAGGGAGCGATTTGCTCGTTCCCGTTCTGGTGCTACAGTACCCATTTCTGCTCATTTCTCTCGCTTGAAATTCCGCGAAAGTGACAAAGGTATTGGTAGTAGTGGTGCTGCTCAATCCTCCGGTATTAGCCAGAGCTTGGACGTCGGGGAGAACTCTGAAACGAATGACTCGATGGAGTCTGAAATGCGGGTGAAGAGAACAGCATCCGCGCCAACGGCTGAGGCAACCGGAGCGTCTGCATCTGCTGTCGCGGCGTCTTCCCTCCCGATTGGGTCTCAATCATCGCCAGTGACTCCAATAACCAAAAGTCCGTCTTCCATCCTCCGACCAAATGTCACCATAACTTCGGTGGAAGACAATAACACTCCTGCTGAGGTAGAAATTATATCATCTTCCTCCTCAGCACTTCATCATCATCACGGGTCGTCAACTGGGCCGCCTACAGCAAGACCCGGAGCACATATTTGCGTGCTCATGGACAACGTCGCAGAATATCACAAAGTTGGCACAGCAACAACCACCTCAGGTGGAAGTGGGGGAAGCTCTGCTACTTCACCTCAGGATGGATCTTCTTCGTCACAAGGGGGTGCAAGTGGTGGACCAGGAACTAGTGATAGCTTACTTAAACCAACATCAGCCACCACCGTCAAGCCTAATGGGTCAATGGGATCACGTGCCCAAAGCACTCCTGGCGCGTCCAAGCTTCAAGGGATCATTCAGCCGGTTCGAACATCATCATCGCATTCCGGATGGCTGTAAATCAAGTCGAATCGAATATCTTTAAGTTTATAGCAAAAAAAAACTCAAGAAAACAAACCTATAAAAACAATGTAGTCTCTTATATTGGTCTCTATGTAGGGATGTCCATCGTAAGCCTATTTATAAGAATAACGACAAATCTACCATATTTGAAACATTTACATCCTTTTACCTGAGTACTAGTCCTGTGCGGATCATGATACTCGTTGTTGTAAGAAAAATATTGTTTCCTCTGTGCATTGTGATTATTGTGAACTAGTCGTTAGCCAATCTGTACATTCTCTGCTTTTTTATATACCGTACCTGTGTAGATTTTTAGAATTTGGCCATCATCGGCTGTAAACTACGATTTCACAAAAGTGTATGTATACATGTACATGATATATTGAATATATTTTGAATATGTTGTATGTAATCAAAATGATGGGGATAGTCGTTAGGAAATCGAAATACTCCGGCGTCTTCATCGTTCCTGTAAGAATATTGTTAAAGTTTTCACATAGACGCTAACGTAAAGTGGATAGCTGTTCGAGTAGTATATGTTACCATAACCTTTATATATAATGGAAAGAAAATAGCAACGAATGTTTTAACTCACATTGAATAGTAATCGGTTGTACAAGCGCAAGAATGGTATCCGATTACATGCAGGAAGTTAGTATCAAAGGATGGAAGCTCACAAAACAATTTTTTGTTCGATATTCAAAATAGTGTACGATACGATTCTGGTTGAAAGAACGTATTTCCGTTGTATTATCCTGGATAAATGTGATTTTCACAAGATGATGAAATGAAAGTGAAGAGGAGGCTGGAAGAATCCATATTTCACCACATTTTGTTAAGTGCTTGGTATATAAGTCAAATCCAGTCGTCCACCGATCATTTCAAACAATAACTGCTTGTCCATTATTATTGTCTTAAATATTAAACAATAGATTTAATGTGCAATTATGCTGGTGCATAATTGTAAGAATTGTATCCTCTATCTATTTCACAAAGATTCGCCATCTGCCTCATTATTCTGCATATATATATGTAGCTTAGTTTGCAGTTTAAATACTTTAGGGATCATCAAATCATGATTTTATCATTTTTATACCATATACATGCGTTTGCTGAGCATAAAATTGGAAGTGCTATACTTATGAATATAGAGAACAATAAGTTAAAAAAGTCTATGATTTCTTCTGGTAACTTTGTAATTGATTTATTTCAAATTAATTGTATGCTTGCAACATGGTAATGTTGCAAAAACGAAACCACTGAACCCTAAAGAGATAATCTCGGTACGATTATGTCATAATAAAGCGAAACAATTTAAAACCGAATTTCTGTGTTTCGTCGGGGGAACGCTGCGTTAGTCAACATTCTCATTGCAAAACGCAAGAACGGTTTTTATTACCTTTAATTTTTAATAAACATTGACAAAAACCGATACTATAGGTATACACTCACATGTTTCTTCTTATCTTTTATATGTATGAAATTAATTGATGTAAATCGCTGACTTTGTTAGTCGTTGTATGACGAATGTAAAGATATTTGGTGCTGTGCTTCTGAAGAAAGGCGGAAAAACTATGTTTGCTCATCAAAGCTATAGGGAAAGGCGGATGGTGCGTTTTTTATTACAATTATAAACAATTATATTATAGTATTTCATCATTATGTACAATTTACAATGATTCAATCAATGTATCTAATCCATATATTATATTCAAAGATAATGTTTGCGTATTACCTGTAAGAGTTTTAGAATTATTACGATTATAATGAGGATTTATATGCGTGAAAGCAAAAGGACATCCAGAGAAATTAAGGGTGCTAAATTAATATGTTGATTGGGGATGGTTATTCATGATTGAAAAGTGAAAATAAACATTATCTTTTAAAAACAGATCAAGTTTTCTTTTGTTCAGTGCTATCAATTTCAATGAATACATGATTATACTTTGTGTATTGCTTATTTACAGCTTCTGGTCATAATCACCAATCTTACTTTTAAACAATGTAATGCACAACAACGAAAAATCCATATATTTACAAGCATAACAACACTCGACATACTTGAATGTAGCTTCGAAAAGCCTGTCTTGAAATATTGCTTTCTTTTAATCCTGACCCTGACAGATTACTTTGGTTGAAGATGTTTTGGATACTATTTTTCGTCATATTCTAATTACCTTATTTAGTAATTAAAATATGACAGTCGAAAAGCACATACAGGTTTTAAGAATTATTTAACAACAATCTTGAGGTATTTCAAGTGGTTTTATTTAATTTAATTTGTCGTCTCTAACATTTAAAGTTAGTTAAAGCATATATTTGACTTTCTCTCATAAATAACCTGATATAATTCATGAATTTTAAGTTTATTTAGTTGGATAGTAACAGATTCTATGTTATGTCAAATACTTTAATGATAATTAATGGTATAATATGTATGTATATATATTATGATTTACTTTATATAAATAATTAGATTTTAGATTTGAGTTCAGCCATCGTAACCCCCAGTGGCATACTGTTGATGGTGATGAAGATGTTGATTATGATGCTCTTGTTGGTGGTGATATCTGAAGGGATGATTCGGGGGACACTGGATGCCTTTACACTTGCGTTTGTGTTCCAAGTGA
>JAQIXX010008117.1:0-10043 GCA_034700605.1 Willowsia nigromaculata | reverse complement strand
CTCAAATTCATCAATGGCAGGTGCCTCAAATTCATCAATGGCAGGTGCCTCAACCTCGTCAATGGCAGGTGCCTCCACCTCATCAGTGGTCGGTGTATCCAGGTCATCAGCGGCAGTCGTCTCCACATCAACTGCATTGAATTTCCGAACTGTATCATTAGAAAATGAAGCGGTTATATCACCGGAGCGTTTCCGGAACATACTTCGGGTTATCGAGTCTGCAAACCTTCTCATCATCGACGGGCGGGATTCGAACTCCTTTAAAGAAGCAAAAGTCATATCGGCTTCTTGCGTCAACGCCCCTGTCCAGGAGAATGTAGGGTCTTCAATAACAATCAACTTGTAAGTTGGACTTTCACTCATTCAAAGAAAGAGTAATTAAATATAATTAAATCACCAATTATAAAATATCTCAACGATTTTGTCTCTTTTTAGAGTGGAATCCAGGACAGCAGTCATTGGAATTCTGGAGAATCATTGGCCCGAAGTCCTGCTCCATCTGCGAACACCCGGTCACTACTCCCACGTTGTCATCTTTGACGCCAAGTCGACCGCTGCGGAATGTTCGAAATCCGTTCGACTTCTTTATGATTTGTTTATCAAGGTATTCATGAACCGTTAAGAAAAAATCTGTCGTGGCATTTTTTACACCAGTAACTTGACAAATATTCTTTCGAACTGTTAACAGTGGAACGAGGGCGTCACCGGGACCTATATTTTGGTGCTCGAAGGCGGATTCAATGAATTTTTTAAAAAATTCCCGAACTTGGTTCTCACGTTCAATGACCCTGGCTCTCCAAAAATTCACTCCCATGAATCTCAGATCCTGACTGACATCCCTCAACATTCCAATGACACTGCGAACCTGGAAGTCGAGAAGGAATTCCTCGCCTACTTGAAGAATCTGGATGAGCTGACTTCAATTTTGCGGAAGCTGGTAACCCTGAAAGCAAAAATGGTGGCTTTAAAGATTTTGGAGACAATTCTGCATCAAGAACAAGTTGAAAAGGAGGAGGAGTTGACCCGGCACTTGGAGGCCGGAACAGAGCCGGTGTCCTATTTGCTTTGAGGTGTTCCAAGGGGAAATCTGGCAATGCGGAAATGGACACAGCATCTGTTCCCGCTGCCGCGCGCCATTGGGAAACTGCCCCGAGTGTAGGGTGCCTTACACGAACATAGTTCGGAACAGGGCGCTGGAGGACATGCTCGAGAACTGGTTGAAGGCGGATTGTCTCTGTGGAGTCAAGCTCAAACTGAGGGATGTTCAGAGCCATGTGCTTACCTGTGAGGGGTATCGAAAGACTAGCATGGAAATTGAAAACGTCGACGGTTATCTCTGCGCCACAAAACTGGAATTTCAAGGGGTGAACGAGAATCTGAGGAAGATGAGCAAACAATTTGTAAGTGCACGAATGTTTTAATTAAGATCATGACTTTGTTTTCGGAGCAAGATCTGGCAATTAATTAAGCAACTTTTTTCTATTTTTTTTAATTAATAGGCGGACACTGAAGCCCTGTGGTACCTGAAGCTGAATGAAGCTCAGAAAGTGACTCCAACGGTGTGGAAGAAATTGTGTGACTCCAGGTCTGCCAAGAAGTTAGTCATCAGCTCTCTCGAACAAACTATGTTCTCAATGATCGCTTCCAATCCTGAGGTTTAAATGTTGGTGAAATTAAATTAATTATTAATGTCGTAGTTTTACTGATTAATGTTCATGTAAAATGGATATGGGTTTTGTTGACAGATTAATTTCTTTGGGATTAATTTTCATTCTTAAAAATGTACTTATACTTCGTTTACATATTATATATCATGTAATTAATTTTCAATGTAATTTTCTTCAATATTCAATATTTAAAAATATGCTATGTGCATGTAAAATTATTCATTTTTATTCCGTACAAGGCATCCATGTTACCAGTGTAATGTTCTCTCTAATAAATTAATATTTAAAAGTTGACAAATGGCTGTAGTGTATTTTTCAAGGTAAATCAGTTTCCTTCTTCGTATATATCAGGTATGATGCAATTACTGAAACTTACAGCTCGACAGATCTAACCCTTATACCGTAAATTCGCAATTAGACGCCGGGGCGTCTACATGCAATCGTCGATTTTTGAGTCCGTAGACGCCGGGGCGTCTATTTGGGAGAGGCGAGTAATTGATGGGGGCTAATAAATTACTTCATCAAATTCTGGAGTTTTCTTTGTCTACTAATTGTATGAGTCAACGTGCATTTTTTGTAAAAAAAAAAAGTATATTTGTAGCCTACATTTACCTGCAAATATCAAACAACAGTCGACATTAAATAATGGCTGCCTCCAAACTCTCGTTTACATGAGTAGATATGCACTGTCATTCATGCGGTAGTTCAAGGGGCACAATGCTTGACGGGGCGTGTATTTGGGGGAGGCGAGTAATCGAGGGGGACTTCTATGAGCATTCGTCAACTTTTTTAGCTCGTAGACGCCGGGGCGTCTATTTGGGGGAGGCGTCTAATTGCGAATTTACGGTAAATTTAAATTTCAATCGAGAACCTGTCGCTCTGAATAACCCAAATTCTAAAGATGAAACCCGACGGGCACAAAATAGCTGGAAGCTTATTGGTCATGTATTGGCAACTTCGTAATGGCGATTTGTTGGGCTGACCATTTTGCCCTCAAAATGCCATCAATACGTCTTTTGCTGGCAATGCACTGTTAGTATGCAGGGTATGCCGACTCATTGGCACTGTACTGGCCTACCCAGAAGATGCCCATTACGCCATTGCCGCGTTCATCGGCACTACCTGTACTAACATTACAAAATCCGCAATCTGCCATTATAGGGCCATCATACAACCGATGCTTTGATTACTGTAATTGCCATTAATATATTAGTACCGAAAACTATGCGTACATGATGCACTAAAAATTAGTAATTAATACTACTACTTCGACTAAAATCCCGATTAAAAATCATTCTATTTATTAAAATACTATATTTAATCACAATAAAGACAATACAGTAGACCCACAATGAGATTATCCATATTCGTTTGATATATAACTGACATGACAATTCTAGCATTAATTAATGACAAAGGGGAATACATATTTGCTTGCTTCTAAACGGTAAGACAATACACTTCTGGCTAAGCTTTTCAACTTGAAGTTGAAATACTTCCTCAGATAGTTCACTAACTAAGTATATAGCCAACTTTGAACTTGTTCCAGGATATGTAGGTACATTTTCAAGACATTTAAAAATTGAAACTTCACATACAGATCTATTGCAGTAAACATTTTTAATTATAACAAAGTTACCTGATTCAGTAATAAAACAACTATTTCGTCCTGAGTCAAATACCATTTTATCAGTTTTACATCCAATAGTTTGATACCAATCAGATTCTTCTTGACGCTTAACTACCTGTTCTAACGGTTTACTTTTGCTTCGTAACATTCGCTTTAAGATTTGCATATAGTTTTCGAACTCAAAGCAACTCATATTGTCAACTTTGCCGTGATTCAAGACATCATAATACAAATGTTGCAAAGAATGCATATTGTATGTTAAAAAATCCTTATGATATAATGATGGAATCTGGTTAACAAAGGTCTCTATTAAGTATTTTGCAAAATTAATCCATTCAATTTTTGAGGCAGCACTTGATGAAAATATGTACATCGCAGCGTGTAGAAGCATAAAGTGATTATACCTACGACTGTCAAGTGCATCAACTAATGCACTTGGGCCAATATACAATAAAAAAAGACGAAACTCAGTTGCCTTCCAGTGACAAACTTCATTCAAATTTCTACATTTACGAGAAAAATCAGATGGAATAAGGGGTCGAAAGTTAACAAGGCGGTCACTAATTGTATTTTTTTCACGTGACGAAAGTTTGAAAGGTATGGGGCCTTCCACCCAAGATTTAATTAATTTCTTGACTACACCTAAACAAACTAAATGCATGTAGTCAAGAGGTATCTGAGAAATCATACCTAACTTTAACTCCGACAATGGCGAATCAGCAATGTGATGCTCCGTATATCTTTTATCAGAAAAACCTTCGTCGTCATATAATATTGACCCTGAATGTAAAGAAAAATGTAATCGTCTAGACCACGACCCTTTCGAGTAACATCTTTCACACCCAAAGTAGGCATTGTGGCCTTTCACACATTTTATAAAGCTTCTAGCCGGAGCGTCAGCAAGAACACACCTGATTCTGATTGTATAAACCACGCCATTGATTACTAGCCCATTATTTTCTAGATCTTTCATATCATTTACAAAAGGCCTTAAAAAATCTTCGACACTGTTTGGTTTTTGTTCACCACAAAATATACTAACGATGTATACTTTTTTAACTTTTGCCTGATCAATAGATAAAAGAATTGGCCAAAACTGGACTTTAGAACTTTTACTAATAGGCAGTCCATCAATTCCTATTTTTAAACTAATCAAATTTTTAATGCCAGATAACGACTTAAATGTGGGAGAATACTCTTTTAATCCTAAACTTACACAATCAATAATCCATCTCTTAACTCCAAAATGATAGAAAGAGCCTCCGCAAATTTCTTGAATATTTACACAGCGTGGGGTTTTGAGTAAAGTTCTAGGATCTTTACAAAAATTTTCATCTGGTATCCATTCATTAAGCTTTCCTAATAATTCACCAAGTGCTCCTCTAGTTATATTGTGTTTTAAAGACCATTGCCTAATTTGATCTGATTTACTAAGTTGCATTGGTATATTACATTCAATAGTGTCTACGACTACATTATCAATCGGTTTTGCATTCTTAGCTTCTAAATTAGTAGCATCTAATAGACTAGCTTCTAACACTGGGTTCGGGTTTCGTATTTTAATATTAATTACACTGTTGCCGCTGATCTGCCGAAGTTTCTCCATGGTGTTCCTTGCAGATCTTACTGCCCTGCGACGAATTGTTCTCCTTGGGGTCACTAGTGGATTCCTTTGCGCGGCGTTTCCTGCCTCCATGTCTGTCAGAAGAACCTCTAAGCCAATCCCCAATTTGTTTCCTAATCACCTTGTTAGTTTGAAGAGGAAATGTTACTCGGACAGCTTCTGAAAAATGAAAATTGTACCAATTATAAACTTGCTACGTTAAAAACAGTTACTAACTAAGATCATTTTAACTTACCACATATAACATCCACCACTCTACGACCCTCAATTGCTATTTTTCCTGTTCGCTCCGTAAGACGTAATTCAAGAGCAAAGTTGTGCTGAAAGATATGCTTCAATATTGCGTAAGTGGTACCAGCGGCTTCGTGACCACCAATTTTCCCCAATGCATTGACCTTTACAGAAAAACATACTTTGCTATTAATTCACCTCAAAGTTAATTTTAAATTAATTTAAATACACTCTCAATTTGATTGTGAGCTCACTAGATTTTTAAAATTTTCTCCATCTACAAGAAACTTTTCCAAATTGTCCAATTCCACTTTATTTGCAATGGGTAAAGGAATAAATGTGCCTTTGTCCTCTGGGAGGGTTCCAGAGCTGGTCCTGGAAAGCAGGGTTAACACCAAGGATTTCAAACTACGCACCTCCTGTTTTAACTCTTCTTGATTTTGCAACAACTTCGTCATTTGGTCATTTGATACTGCAAAAAAATAAACACCAATTTCACTCCCTCAAAATATAAAAGTCATATGTGCTGAAGGTTCATTTAATTCGGCATACCGTTATCATCATGGTGGACTATTTGAGCCAAGGAGTGCACAGACGATGAGTTTCCAACAGAGTTTGTAGGCAAAATTACATGATGCGATGTATCTTGACTAAATTGATTCGGAAAAAATCCATCTGCCAACTCAGCGTTTTGCAAGGTCACTGGTGTCAGCGTAAAGGAGTCAGTAAAGGATGGTCCGGAGGGTGCTGCATCATTCACTGGTTTCTCGTGAACTTAGTCAGAAAAAATTGGATTACTGATTATGATGAACACAACAGACATATCTAGTTTCTACACCATAATCTGCACTATTTTATTACCCACTAATTGAAGACTTGGAGGCTGGTTTTTTGGAAGATGAAGTTCACTGCTAACTCGAGTACCTCCTTCTGACGAATGAATTAACTGGGTAACTGAAACAAAACAACACATAGAGTGACCGTTGTGCAAGTCAATTTGAAATAGTTTAGAAAATAATGATTATAACTTTTAAATTTAAATTACCATTATGTCCTGCAATATCTGGCTCCTTGGAATACGACAATACTGTTGCAGGTGCAGTGCTAACGCGAGCCAAATGAGCTTCCTCTTGATCACTGGTTTCGACTTCTGAACTTTCGATGAATGACTTCACTTTACGTTCCGCCTTAGTCAGGTCCTCTATATTATCACACAAGAATAAACTCAGTTCAATCTTAATTTTATGGTAAATTTTACAAGGTATAACTTTTTATACTTTTGCACTTTAACTACAAAGCACTTACCGTAACTCTTGATAAATTGAATTGACCAGGTAGGCCACGTACGACACGGTGTAGAAGAAGCTGTCTTTTTTAAACATTCAAAGTTTGCATTTTTGAAATTAGGATATTTACACTGTAGTTTTCCTGGTAGAACCCAAGTTGAAGGAATAAAATCTATTCCGTTATCTTTAATAAATCGCACCACTGCAAATGCCTTCATTTTTAATTAGTGAGTTTGTGGAGATAAATTACTTGGTGGACGAACTTCAATTGATCTGATTGAGTTGACGACTGCTGTATGCCAGAAGCCACAACACAGCATGCTGCTTTTGTGTCCTTTGGTGCGTTTATAATGCTCAGTCACATTATCCCGCCAATAGCCCGCGTCGATGGGGAATGTAGTAATGGTTCGGCATTTGGCCATCAGATGTGTAATGCACTGGTAGTACCAATATGATTACTTTATCCTATGCACGTTTGCAGCCAATACAAATCTATATGGTATTTGCCATTATAGAGCCAATGAAGGCTGAAAGCTGTGTTTTGATGCATGGATCTTCCAGCATGTAATCATCGTTGGGCCAAAGATCCCGTTTTTGTAATGGAACGTACGCTATTAAAACAGTATTGAATTTGCACTGGAAATGTATTTACATGTATATCCGACAAATCGCCATCACTTTCGCAGGCTTAGCCAAAAAATCACCAGCATTTGTGCCCGTCGGGAAATATCTTTCGGAACATTCTCAGTGGGATAATCTGAAAGTTTATAATTTAGACTAGCCTTCTCCAGATAAACGACCAAAAAGTTTGAGCAAATTGACAATATTGGGAGGACCTGCAGGAGCTGATCAACTTTGGTTTGTTCGACGACAAGTTGATGTCTTGGCGTTCCTTTCCTTTACTTTGTTGATTGCATTCAGTGTCCTCCTGCGAGCATTTTATCACATTACAACGAAAATTATGAATATAAATTTGGAAGAGAAACGACCATAATTTGTTCTCATATTGCAAATTTTGAAAACAATTGCTAATAAATCTAGTATAAACTTCAGAATCCTTCCTAAATATTGATGTAATATATTATACCATGGTTAGCTTTTTGTAATAATGATCGTATGTGCTGTAATCCACAGTGAATATTTTAGATTTGGATTCTGTAGGAGAAAAGCTAATGTAAATTGGAAATATGGCTGAGTGTTTTCAAAGTAGTATTTGTCTTTACTTACGGTTTTACGGTTATCTTATCGCAACTGCTATATATCCAAAGTAAATGCACATGCGAATAAGCTAGAATTGTAAAATTTCAATTTTATTAGTATTTAAAAATAAATATCACCACAGTTTTGCTTACCGTAAATTTCCAATTAAACGCCCCTCCCAATAACTAGCCCCCTCCCAAATGGAGGCTCCGTCAAAGAATGAACCATAGACCATCCCATGTTACAACGGTGCATATCTGTCTATGCACATGGAACTAAAATTCGCCCTTGTACCTTAGAGTTTTATAATTTTGAATTCACTTTTGTACACAAATCTATGGTAGGACTGTATTTTTCGGATTGTAACGGTTTTTTATCAAATCACTAAAGGCATAACAAAAGCCAGAAGTTGATGAATGTATTTAGACGCCCCCTTCAAATACTAGCCCCTTCCAAATAGACGCCGGGGCTTCTATGGACTAAAAAATCCCCTATTGCTCTTAGACGCCCCGGCGTCTAATTGGAAATTTACGGTAATTCGTTTTACATTATGCTTGAATGGCCGTAGGTTTTATCCTAATTGACCGGGCGTCATTTATGGAGACAAATGAAGTATGTACTCTTCCTCCCCTATTATCTTTTGAACATTGTAAACTGCTTCTTCTAAAAACATTTAATGAAATCAACATGTAATTGTTTGTAAATTGGTGGATTATTGGGTTGCAGAAACAACTTTTATCTGCAACTGTTTTATTAAGAAACAACAATAGTTACGTGGTCGGATGGTTTACACTTTTTACTTCCCAAAATAATGAGCTTGATTTTACCTGATGAAAAATTACTACTGGATTAATTACCTACCACTACAAAACAGAGGTGGTCTAGCAAAAAACTAGTTTACTTTTAGTACAAAACTATCTCACTTTTAATTAAGATTGCACAAAATTAGCGCGGCTATAATAAAACTTATGGAGCGACTATCAAAATTTACTGATAAAATATGAGATAATAAAAACCACAATTTTGCTGGTCTATTGGTCATCAGAATGTGAATCACAGGATACAAAAATTATGAGGAAGAAAATTATATGAACTATAGGGCAATTCAACTTGAAAGTTTGATCCTACTGTCCATCTGCTAGGAAGTGCAATGTTTTATGCATGTGTTGCACGTTGACCATTTTAATGACTTAAATCAACATGGATTATGAAAGTATTTTACAAAATCGTAACGAAGACATTCCTCTTTTATAGTGCACATCAAATTCGCCACACTCATTTAATATTGTGTAAATAGATCGTATTCAAACAGGACATTCGAGTTATGAAGAAAACGCCCTCACAGCACAAAAAAGACTACAAATTTTTGAAAAATTAAAAATTATGAAAGCTTCCTTGCCAGTATAACATATTTTCTCCAAATCCGTTTGAGTGGTATCGGCTCATTCATTTCCTATAAGGGATATTTTAAAAATAGAAGTTGGCTTCATAACTGTTACGGAAATTTACAGAAGCGATAAGACAAGATAAGCGAACGTTGGTTATGATGCAAACTATTTTATTAATGTATGAGTAGATTTCCTAAGAAATACTCCCATGCACGAAAATGAAAATATGTTATTTATGTATTCATTATATTATTTAGCTATAAATCTAATGCAAAATCAAAACTATACACTACTTTTATAACCTTTATTCATATTTATGTGTATTATTGATAAAATTGAAGGTTAATAACATTAAAAATACTGTAATTTGTTTATTCTTTTGTAAACCACCTGCCAATGATTTGAAGGACTGACAAAATCAAAATATGCACTTTATTCTATGTATTTACATCAGTCTTGAGGCCAAAGGATTGCGTAGTATCTGAAACAATAGAATTTATCCTCATGCAATCCATTCAAAAATATTTCATACATTACTTCAACTTTGCAGACGACTAACTGCTCTTGCTTTGAAATAAAAACCATCCAAAACAAGCACCCTGAAAATGAACACAACAATACTTAGAATCATTTTAACTATAATCATATTCAACAACATGGTATCAAGTAGATCCATCCAACCCCAGAGACGTGAACAGACTGATGACGAAGGTAAGAGTTAAAAAAAGCTTAACAAGGTAAATATGTTAAATGATTGCTTGTGCTTTTCAGGAGAGAAGAAATTTTTCCCAAGTCCCATCAAGGAAGAAAACATTCTCGACCACAGACGACGCCAGGTGTTTTTTGAAAACGGTGTCATCCCGATTCAACCAGGTAATGGTCTTTTACACTTAACATTTATCATATAATTCAGATATTTATTTTTACGTTGCTAATTTATTTTTTTTTTTGAATTTTAAGACATTGAAGAGTATGAAGAAGATGATTTGTCTTTTCACAATGCTCTCCAATCTCCAG
>JAQIXX010008116.1:0-10043 GCA_034700605.1 Willowsia nigromaculata | reverse complement strand
CCTCCCCACATTTTCCCTCATAAACAGCCCAAAAGGCCGCGGTGTACCCATTTTCGTCGGTGGCTTTCACGTCCGCTCCACTTCTAACCAGAAGCTCCACAATCTCCACAAAATTTGTGTTTGCTGCTGATGCATGCATGAGAGGAGTTTCACCTTCCAAGTTTCTGTCGTTAACGTCAGCTCCTTTCGAAATAAAGTAGCGGACCCCCTCCAAATACCCATTTCTTGTGGCAATGTGGAGCATCGTGTTTCTTTTATCGTTAGTAGCGGTTTCCCAGTTGGCTCCCCGTCTGATGAGTGCCTCCAAGTCTTTCACTGGTCGCTGATGGCATGTTGCCAGGTAGATGAGGTTTTTTCCCTCCGTTTCCTCTTCATTAATCCGAGCCCCATGTTCCAGAAGTATGTCCACTGTCGCCAGAAAGTTCTGCTCCGCTGAAGCACTAGCCAAGAGTGGAGTAAAACGGTCGAAATCTCTAGCTCCGACATCGGCTCCTTGGGAAATGAAAAACCGCACTGCCTCCAAATTTCCTCCACTGGCTGCCATGTGTAGTATTGTTTCACCAGCTACATTTGTCCTCTTCCAATTCACCCCACGTCTTATCAGCCCTCGCAAGTCCTTTAAGGACTTTCCATTCCGCGTTGCAATAAAAAGTACGTCGTTCCCTTCTCGGTTAACTGCGTGAAGGTCAGCTCCATTCTCATGCAAAAGGTCAACAATTTCCAAAAAGTTCTTTTTTGCAAAGCCAGCTGTAATGAGAGGCGTAAACCCATGAAACTCCTTTGCATCAACTTCCAATCCTTCGGAGATAAAATATTTGAGCTCCTCCAAATTTCCATGGAAAGCAGTGAGATGAAGCACAGACACTCCATCCGTATTTCTGGTCGCTAAGTCCACGCCACCCTCTTCATCGTTTTTAATTCGCTGAATGCACCCTCCCATCTAATCTTCAGAAAGATACTATCTAGAAATTAGCAAGATAAATTGTTTTTAATACGACGACTACAAAGCTACAAATTATGTATCCGAAAAGATGTGCTTCCACTGAAACTTTTTAATAAAGTGCTCACAACTCACCTCAAGCTCTGTCCTGGCAACCCTTGCAAATTTAGGAAATTTGAAATTCTTTTGACATCCAGGAAGTATCCGAAAGTGAGAGCAGCAAGGTAGAATAAATTATGAAATTATGAATATACAAAAAGTGAATCATAAATATTTACTTCATAAAGTCTCATATATTAAATGTCACTTTTACCTAATGTGATTTCTCGAATTCCAAATTTCAAGTTTAATGTCACGTAATGCAAAAATATTTTAATAAATTTTGAGTACACATAATAAGACTGACAAATTACGTATGAATTAAAGAACAGAAGGCTTTGTAGCAAGCTATGATTGTATTTAAAATTAGATATAAAAATACATTTGTTTTATTTCTTACCTATTACACTTGTGAGTTCGTCACGTTAGTAAACACTGTGGAGAAGGGGACAAAAAACAAGTTAAGGTTTCACATATTGTCCTATTAGTGATTGTGCAAGTTTTTTCGTCTGTATTTTACGTAAGCGAATCGTCAAATTTCGACGAGAGATTTGTGACGAAATAAGATGCACTTGACTTTTTAGCTGCTCAATGTTTTTACACATTTAATAAGGTCACATAAAAGTCCAAGAAGAAAGGAGCATGATCAGTTTTCCAACAATAACTTTTGGGACTCTGTCGTGATTTTACTTCAAATATATTAATTAATTTAGAATTTTTCTTAGATTATGGTTTGGATTGGTTAGTATTTTTTGAAATTTTTGGTGCATCCACAATGTTGGTTTTGATGGATATTTGAAAAGTTCTTAAAGAACTGCAGTGGAAGAGTTTAAATTTCTGAAAGCATTGTGAACCTTATGATCGTGAATGAAACTAGCAGCTACTTTATCACATTTTATTTTATATTATTAAGTGTAAAATTAACTGAATGTTTTGCAGCTCTAGAAGTATGTATACACTTTATTTTAATGCATTCCATTCATAAAATTTTCAGTGGCAGGAATGATTTTGATTCACTTTTATCTTCATCCTGTCAACGTAAATATGACATAAGCACTTTCTGCATACAGCTAGCTCATGCGCATTCCTCTGGTGTGAAAATGTTCTTAATGTACACCTTCATACAGCTCATAACACGATAGTAATATATTAGTTCTCCGTTTGGTTAATGCTTTGTGTGGCGGATTAATATGTCAATGGATGTGATATATGCTTCATTTTTATGCATACATTTCTGACTCAGACAGTCTCTGACGTAATTTTTGCTTTCGTTTATTAAGCAAATTATTCATGTCTTTAAAACAGTGAAGCATTTTTGTAACGCAGATTTCTAACATATATTTTAGGTTTGATAGATGATTGGGACCAACAATTCACATCGTTGCATTTAGTGCAAATGACAGCTACATGCTTTCAGAAAAAGCTTTGTGGTAGGTTTATTATGTATAAGTAGTTATATGATTCATAAAAAGACATGTACAAACTACACTGGATGATTCATAAGGGATTCAAGTCAATTCTAAATGCTCTCCATTAAAATCTTTGACGAGAAATGTTTGTTTTGTATTCTTACGCATACATTAACATTGATCATTATCACCATAAACCGTGATACGTGTGGCAGGTGTTTCTGGTTGATGCAAGGTTATTCCTAAGATATTTTTTTTAAAAAATGTTTTCAGTTCACTATGATCGAATACGCTTACTAGTCATCTGTAGTTGGTTTTAGTGGTCAGCCAAGTGCCCTTCTAGATTTACATTTAGTTGACATGTATCCCATTTTCACGTTAGCATTTTATTGGAGTATGAACTAAAAATACTGATAGGGTTTTCAAATTTCTATTTTTTGAAAGAATAAATTCAGTTGCTACTACATACATTCCTTATCAAAATGACTGCAGTTTTTTATCTCAGTGATCTCGAAAGCCAAAACTTCTATAAGCAAAAAATCAATTTGTTGTTGATCTTCTTACACAGTGAAAACCATGTAAAATTTAAGTGTATTATTAACTGGGAAGCATATTATTATATTAATTGATAAATTGGTCAATTATAAAGGTATTGAGGACTTATTTTTCCAAAGGCAGTATGTGAAATTTTGGCTGATTTTAAAATCGGACGTTCACATTAAAAGATAATATATGAAGTTTGGGGTAAAATGCAACTAATATTTGGAAAGAAAGACTCGCATTTTGATGCATGCATTATCTTATATGTCTTTTTGATTTCATCCCATGAACTCAGTGCATGCGTTGTAAGGCGATTAAAGTTAGATAAATTTCTTTCAGCTGGAGGAGTATTCATGGGAAAAGCTCATGTAGGAAATAATTTTTGCAATCTTAGTTTTCTCTTTCTGATAAAAAATTTTCAAATAGCAATTTCGCACTTAATTTTCAAAATTTTGGCAATTTTATAATTCTGGACTCAACAAGGTTTTCGTCTCCTTAAAAATAACTGTTTTGCATATATTCCGTTTTGATTACTTGTCAGCCAAATCGAATATCTCATTTAAAAATCAGCCAACACTTTAAATAGCGCCTTTGTAAAAAAAGCCCTCGATATGTTACTATTAATTATTAAATTGGCGGAAAATTATTGGAATTCAACTTTCCCCAAAAATTCTTAAAAGCTTCTGTATTTATCAATTATATAATATGTATATACATATAAGCTAAACTTGAATATCATAACTTTAGTTTTGAAGACATTGTAATCGAATACATATACTTAATATCTAAACTTGTGACTAATCTTCAGTTAAAATTTAAGAAAATGTTTTAAAATTCTAGTAAAATGCAATAGCTTGCATTGCTTTCACTCAGTTCTGATGTAAGTTTTTGTCTCGTCTCGTCACCAAATATTTTTTCATCGAATTTAGGTATGTATTTTTAGATGTGACACAAATTTTCAATGTATACCTATAAGGCTTCATGTCCACAAGACCCATCTAGAATAAAATATTTTGCAGTGTAAACATGTCAGACAATGCTCAAGGATAGATATAAAAAATGTTATGGTGTCCTTTTGCTCATGAACGTTTTGGCTTCCGAGATCACTGAGATAAGATAATAGCAGTCGTTTTGAATTGAAGTGCATGGTCCAGCGACTGAAATTATTCTCAAAAAAATATTTCTAGTATAGAATTTACCGAGACATACTGTAGTTAAAGATCATTGCTTAATATTCATGGAGAAATAGAGAAACACAACTGTGATTTAAGATTATGTTAAAAAGATATGTAGACATTTCTCTAGATAAATATAAACAAAATGTTATGCATCACTGCGCAGCATCCTTTCATCATTTTTTTGCAGTGCAAGAATTCGGGGACTACATACTAGTGAATTGACTTCTATGGCTTTACTCACCACCCTACTCATACAGATTTATCTGCAGAAAATAGTGTGACTTATGAACGAGGAGTAGAAATTGTTCGTTGTAAATACAAGCTCAAATTACTGTTGGCGTATACATGCCTAAAATGTGTACTGATTCATTTAAATGTTTTTATCTCTTTATTACTGTTAGAGTTGCTCTCATTTCATCTTTACTCAATGAACAAAATAAAATTAAGGATGAAATAACATACGTGTAAACAAACAAACAATTAAAGTATTGTAATGTTTTCTCGACATATGTGATGTAATATCCTGGTATGATATTCAGTTAGCTTTTCTGTACAACGGACACTCTTTTTTACGTACTTTTATTAGAACTTGCAAATTCTTACATTCCATATATGGGAGTAGGTAAGCTATTCAGTGGTCAACCTGAAAATTCCCTGAAGATTCAAAATAATCCAACATTAATATTCCAAGACAAAATTGCTTGTCTAATGTAAAGAATGTCTGTGATGAAATAAATAAATACATTAAATATCCATGAAAGTTGTTAATTTCTTTAACGCAATCAGTGATAAGCTCATGTGAAATCTCTGTTGGGAGGGGGAGAAACGAAACTCCCATGACCATCCATTTTCATCAATCGAAAATGCCTGGTAGCGCAGATCCTGATTTCAAGAAAAATTTGCATGTTGGTTTTTGTTCATTAGGCATAAACTTTTAGCTGACAAGCGAGAGAAAAAAGGTTCTTAAACCCTAACCCTGAGTGAGTCTGGTCTGAAAAAAATTATCCAAGTAAAAATAGTCATAGCACATCACACACACAAATGGAAAAAATTAATTGAAGTTTCATGGCCTGCAATTTCTCCTAAATGGAGAACATAACATTTTCCACAATTAGGATTACGTCATTTTCCTTATCACTCCAAAGAATTGTATCTGCGCAAATTAGCTATGGAAATAAAAGTACAGTGTATCAGCTTTGCATTTACTTGATGTCTTGAAAAAGGTTTGCAATATTTTCTTTTTCTGAGAATCATATAAACGGAAGATTTTATACTTAAGTACATAAACACTTCTAGAATAAAACATTTCATATAGCTATAAACAATGGTCTGAAAAATGTTAATCATACCTTAACAAAGACTAGGTAATGTGAAAACTTGACTATACAGTATATAGTAGTAAGTACACATGTTCGGTTATTTGATTCGACATTAAATTTAAGTACTTTCAGAAGAGACTGTTGGCAAACAAAATATATACAAGTAGCAGCATAGACTTCAATAACGTTTGGAAAATATATGTTTCTTTGACAATTTTTGTTCTGTATGCAACTTTTTAAAACCGAGAAGCGAGTCATTCTGAATTATTTATTAACGTATTCTTAGATGAAATCTGAATCCTGTATATTTATCAACGGCTTCTAATATTGTATCATGAAATTTTCAAACAAGTAAAATGACCTAAGTTAAGAAATTATACCATGAAATATTATTAGATTGGAGACCTTAATACTCAAACATTTTCCATTTTGAATGAATGGTTTTTGTGGACACTCATTAAGGAACAAAATATTTACAAGCTACAAGAACGGATACTTGCTCAATATTTTCCTATTCACTTAACAACTAGATGTACGAACAAACATTTGTAATCTTAGAAATGCGATTAGTTCTTAACCAAACTTTTATTATCGTCTCTCGTCGCCTGTTTTCGTCACTCGCTTTTCCCTTTCTGGTTGTGTGAATGACTCGCAAGCATCTCAGTTTTCGTCTGTTGGCTGAATCGATCTGATCTTAAAATATTTTTGTTGCATGAATAATAATTCTCTTCACTCATTTAAATTGCAGTAAAGAATTGCTGTCAGCACATTACACTCTTTATTTTTTGTGGTCTAAACCCTTTATGTCGACAGTAATAGTCGTAAATTTTTCTTATTTACAAGCAGTATGAAGCATTGCTAGGTGAAAAATTGTGTTTCGAGAGAGTGCAAAACGTGTGAATGTTAAATGGTGTGTAAAACTGAAAATTAAAATATCAGAAAACAGAAGATCATCAAAATTATAAATTTAAGTACTCATTTTATTAAGAGCGGTGATAAGTTGTGCCATCTAATCTAACCCTTTACCAGTTACCAGGTACGTAGTAAAAAATACATTTATGAAAAATCCTTATCGATATTTGAGCTAATAAGTGTACCTCGCTTCTTGCTCGTAGTATTGAAATGCATGGATTGGCAAAACCAAATAACTTTTGGCATAGTTGTGTACATACCATTTTGCGGATTTGTCCATTGTAAAAAATTTGGATTATTTCCAACCACGGAATTTTAAAAGCTTCAGGGAAAACTAATTATAAGCATTAAAAAATTAAATCCTAAATTTGTCTTGGTTTTAAAATTAATGCAACTTAATAATCTTAATAATGCACAAAGATTTCAAATGATTTAACACTAACATTATACGTGATAATTCATGAAGGATAAATTGTTCATTTTCACTTTCTTGATTTATTCTAGATTGCTGTTTCAAGCTTTGGATAATTCCGGGTTGAGGAGAATTTAGAATTTGTGGAGTTTATAAGAAAATTTAGGCAAGCATTTAAATATATAATTTTCAAAGGGATCCCTTTTTGAATTTAAATGCGTCGTATGAGTCGATTAATTTATTTCTTAATTTGTAATTTACAGGTTAAAATACTGTCGTGTGAAAAAATGAGTGGATGCATCCAACGCAACCACCGAGAAAACGAAGAAGTGGGTGTGGATCATGTAAACGAAGTGGATCAAGATGCGCCTAACGCCTTGTTCACTGCGACCTTGAGAGGAGCCTCCAAGAATGAATTGGAAAAGCTAATGGAGGATGGCACAGTATTAACGATTAGGAACACTGAAGGAGAATCTGTCCTTCATGTTGCCGCGAGAGTTGGGAATTTGGAGGCAGTGACGTGTTTCGTTTCCAAAGGACTAGAAGTTGACGCAAAAAATTTGGAGGGAACAACTCCACTTATAAATGCCGGTTTAGCGAAGGAAAAATTTTTGCAAATCGTTGACATTTTTGTGGAAAATGGAGCCGACATCCATGCGGTTAACAATTATAAAAACAATGTAATTTTTGCGGCAGTCTGGGCGGGAAGGCCAGTGGAGGATTTGAAGATACTTATGAGGCGCGGAGTGAACTGGAGGCATCTAAACAAAGCTGGTCAGTCAATCCTTCATACGGCAGCTTCTGTAGGAAACTTGGAGGCACTACGGTTCTTCATTTCTGAAGGAGCTGATATCAGAGCCAGGGATCTTAACCAAGTTACCCCATTGATCAATACTTACTGCGCAAAACAGAACTTCCTGGGTGTAGTTGACCTTCTTCTGGAACACGGGGCTGATCTGAATGCGGTGAACGAGATTGGGCAAAATCTCATATTTCTGGCTACATGCGAGCGACGCCCAATTGAAGACTTGGAGGGCCTCATAAATCGGGGAGCAGACTGGAAAGAAAGACCTAAATGGGAGATGACGCCACTTCATGTGACCGCGATTAACGATGATTTGGAGGCACTCAGATTTTACATTTCCAAAGGGGCTGATGTGAATGCCAGAAATTGCATAGGTGCAACTCCACTCATGCATGCAGTAGCATTTTCAAAGAAAAGTTACATGGAAATCGTAGAGTTTTTGATTACAAATGGAGCAGATATAAATGCTGTGGATGAAAACGGGGACTCTGTCGTCTCTTGGGCCATTTCTCATGGCAAATCTCGGGAAGAGCTTGAATTCTTGGTTGGGAAGAGATTGGATGGTTATAAGTTGATGAATGACTTAAATAATTATGGAGGTTCTCTTGCTCATGCGGCAGTGTGTGGTGGAAACTTGGAGGCGTTGAGATACCTTCACACCAAAGGAGTAAACCTGGACCGGAAGGCTGATAAAGGATGGACACCGTTAATGTTTACTGCGATTACAGAGGAAATGTCTCTGGATGTGGTTGACTTTCTCGTGGAAAATGGAGCTGATATTAACGCAGTAAACGACCTTGGAGAGTCAGTTCTAGCCACTGCAGTCAATAAAAATCGAAATGTAAGAGAATTGGAGCATTTAGTGAACAAGGGAGCATCTTTGAGCACGAAAGACAAATGGGAGAACTCCATTCTACATCTGGCGGTAAAAAGGGGGGATCCGGATGTAGTAAAATATTTCATCTCAAAGTGGACAAATGTCGACGTGAGAAACAACATTTTGATGACACCACTTTTACAAGCTGCAGAAGATTTGAAAGGAAATACTGCTGTTGAAATTATCAATTTGCTTTTGGAGGCTGGAGCTGATATTAATGCACTTGACGAAGACGGTGGTAATCTACTCTGCCATTTGCTGTACAACGGTTCCGAAGTGGATTTTCTCTCCAAGCTGGTCGATCGTGGGGCAAACTGGGATGCAAAAGACAACCAGGGAAACTCTGTACTCCATGATGCAGTTCAAGTCGGGAATCTGGAGGCTATTGCTTATTTCGTGTCAAAGGGAGTGGATGTGAATGTGAAGAATGTGCACGGTCAAACTCCACTCATTGCAGCAAGGCATTCCAACGGAAACTTCATGGAGGTCGTGGATACACTGCTTGGAAATGGTGCTGACATCACTGCAGTCGATTACAGCGGAAATAGCCTCGTATTGTTGGCCACTGCCACTGACAAATCTCTGGCAGAGATACAGCAGCTTGTGGAGAGAGGGGCGAGCATGGAAGGGAGAAATCGAAAGGGTTTTTCCATAATTCACGAGGCGGCGGAACGAGGGAATTTGGATATTTTGCGCTACCTTATTTCCAACGGTTCGGATGTAAACGACCGGGTTCACAATAAATCCACTCCACTTATGATTGCGGTACGACAAGGTATAAGAAATATGGAGGAAAGTGCAAAAATCCAAATTGAAGCGGGGGCGGAGGTAAATGCAGTTGACGTTTATTGGAACCATGTAGTGCATCTCGCTTTAGAAGCTCGAAGGGAGCCGACAGAAGTGAAAAAGCTCATAGAAATGGGCTGCTCTTGGTGGACTCCCAATTTGAGTGGGGGAACGCTGTTCCAAAAACTAACCAAATCACGTGACTATGAGCTTTTTAGCTACTTTATGGTTCGCAGGACAGAGGAGGTGGATCATTTTATTTTTTAAGAGTTTGTAATCTTTAATGATTTTATTCCTGAAACTGAATTATGGGTCCAATTGTTTAATGCACTACATTTAAGATACCGTAAAATCTGAAATAGACGCCTCTGTGGAATTACGCGCCCCCCTTTAATAGACGCCCCGGCGTCTGCTGACTAAAAAGTTGACAGAGTTAATAGACGCCCCCCTTTAATACGCGCCCCCTCAAAAAAATTCTGAGTAGTGTCACATGTACTACAGTACATATACGTGCATTTGAATGACGATAAAATGCAGTATTTGATCTCTTTTGCTTTAGATGTGTATTTTCAACACATATAACATGAAATATTATATAGAAACCTAATTCTTATCTTTGATTTTTGTATTACGAAGAAGATTTTTAGAAAATTTTCAATGACAAAAAGCCGGAGGAGTAAATTGACGCCCCCCTCAATTACGCGCCTCCCTTTAATAAACGCCCCGGCGTCTACGGATGAAAAATTCGATATTGCACGTAGACGCC
>JAQIXX010008115.1:0-10045 GCA_034700605.1 Willowsia nigromaculata | reverse complement strand
CTATTGAAGGTCATGTAACTGAGCCTGTTCCGAGCCTCATGTATCTTCGATCATTGGCGTCACCTGAATATGATGAAGACGGTTTCATTTCTGAAGATTCGGAACTAATTGAAGAAACAGAAGAGATGGAACAAAAGAATGCCGCAAACACGCAACCAGAAGGTAAAAATGCTCACGTTTGTGGGGAATGTGGACAAGTTTTCAAATTCCGATGCAAACTACTAGATCATCAGGTGAAGCATACGCAAGCCAAAAGTTTTATTTGTAATATCTGCGGCAAGCAGTTTGCTTATCAGGTACACAAATTTCTCATGAATACTTAATTTGCAATTCTTTATTTTGCTTATATGATTCATCACAAGGTTATCCTGATTTCCGTTCAATTTCAGGGGAATCTGAGATTGCATGAACGAAACAGGCACGGGAGAGTTCCAACTAGAAAAAGGGCAAGAAGACAGAAGAAAAGTTAATCAAGCATGGATGCTACGTTAGGGATAAAGTATTCACCAATTAACTTCTTACATTTCTAAGTCCAATACAATAAGATTAAAACTTGTTAACACTTAAAATTAAGTTTTACATTTAACGAATTTCGTAATTTTATTAAGTTGTATTTAGCTAATAATATCAAGTTACATAAATATTGTTATGGGTTATGTAATGTAATAAGTATAATGATGTTGTCATGTTTTTTTGATAAAATGCGGTAACAGCAACAGATAAAACTGACTTACGTATATTATCAGTGGTTTCGGTAAATCTTTATATTTTTTGGCCTTTCTTGTGAAATTTCCGCTTTTTTCTAGTGATTAGCTTGTAGTTTAGATTTTTGCTTTTGATTAAGTGCAAAATAATTGAAAGCATCCAAACATCAGTATATTTACTTTAATTTCATTGAATAACAAACTAATTTCACAGAAGCATTCAAAATGCAGGTTCTCACTAAAATTACGGTACCGCTTGTGTTTTCCTATCTGTCGTTACTTTCTAAAATAGAATCAAGTCTTCCTTCGGTTGACTTTTACCCGGAGCATCCAGAAGAATGGAAAGCTGTTTTTCTAAAAAACACAACTTCAAAAGCTTTTTACAGTATTTTCACAGCCAATCACTTATCAATCTACACTCTATATTTGAATTGTCGAGCTCCATACCCAGTTGTCTGGAATATAAGTGGATTTATTCACCTTACAGCTCTTGATCAAATTGCATATCCAAGACAAACCAATGCAAGTTACCACATTTCCGTATACACAAAACAACCTATACTTCAAGCCTCCTTGAAAGTTAGCTGTCAAAGTATTAAAAATTCAAGTGCTATAAGTGAAATATTTGTTTTTGTTTATCGTACAACAAAAGAAAAATCTCTTGTTGCTAAAACGTCATCAGTATTGGATTCCAAAATAATTCCTTGCCAAACTACAAACCCAACAGGGAAGGTACAACTTTACCAAATGAACTCTACAGTAAGAAATAAAAAATATATCAGTTTGTATCAAATATTGATTCCTACTACATGTTTTAGTAAAATTCACAAAATATTTAATTTTAGGAAACGGGACACACTTATCGTCGTTTATCAAAGCAATATGATCCAACTATAGGATTTATTTCTGATTACAACTTTGATGGGACTTATATTTGTGAACAGGAATCTGATTTCGTACCTATACAAGCTTCAACTACATCAAAGCCGTTGTCAGACAATTATACATTTTCCCCCGATTCAGTCACGATTCGAGTTTTTGATGAAACTGGCATTACACTTGATTGTTCCTCCTGGTCAGGCAAACCAGTTAAAATAGTTGTCCTGGAGACTCATAAAAGTTTGGCTTTTGAAAGAGGCACAAAATTTGAATTGCTAACCATAAAAAATAATGACAGTAGTGTTCAAAATGCATTAAAGATAATTTATCAAGTTAGAGCAAGAAATCATGTGATTGTCAGAGTATTCGCAAAGCTGAATAGGAACATGATAAGCGTCAGTGGAACAGCAATCTGCATTACAGATTCAATAAATGGAACTTACACAGTTCTTAAGCAGTGGTCTTTGGAGTTCATCACTACACCAGAACTACATTTGAATAATTACTTTAGACGGATGGAATGCAGAAGCAAAAATATTCCTTTAGAAATTCAATCTGTTCGTTGTGAACACAGTTTACACTGCAGATACATAGCTGATCACTGTCCTGGAAATGTGGCTAATTGCAATTTCGAGACTAAAAACTCAAATGAAACAAATTGTTTTCAATACGATTCAAGATTTTGCGAAAAGAATGCTAAAATATGTGTCCCATGTGGAATCCTTCAATATTCACATTTTCATGGGCTTGTAACGTGTAGTATGAATGGAAAACAGAAGCAATGGGAGTTCTTTGAGTCCTTAGGATACCATAAATGTATTTGAAATAGTAATGATCTCATACATTGTAAAGTATTTTATTGAAACAACAGATAGCATGAATACTTTTATGTTTAGATGTCGACTGGAGGCAAGCTCCCAAAGACGAACTCATAAAAATGAACGAAGTGCCATCAATTTTATATGCCAATCAAGCAAGCCGGTTTGTCTGTGAAGCTCTAAAATATTTCTTCCCGTATTCCCTTAAGTTTGAAATCCAGTATCGGAACGGCACCATGTCGCTATTAAAAAACGATGGTTCTACAGTTACAATGTTTCAAGAACAATGGCTTAATCATGGATCAATTTATGGGTTCAGTAACATCGCCATACTCGATATTAAGCTACCTCCTGATGCGGTGGGAATACGTTGTGTGGCTCAGTGGTGGAATTCAACGGATGTACTAAGAACACTTACGCAATTTGAAATACGATGTAAGGAAGATTCATGCAATTCTCTGAATTATGTTCTACCAAGAAATATTTGCGTACCTAATGATTTTTTTCTTTGTTTATATGGCATTTTTCTGAAGATTTATCAAAGCCTCAATTTGACTCAGACTTAAGCTCAGACTTAATGTCAAACGTGACGTTTCTTGTGGGCGGTCGAAATAATCGTTTAACTTGTTTAGCAAGTGGGGAGCCTCAGGTCCAATACGAGTGGCATTTTAATGGAACTAAAGCATCCCAATTTTTGTCAGAGCTTAAAACTAGTATGGGATCCGGTGGCGAAAATTATCTCGATTTTCCACAAATTGGGGGTAACGAAACTACAAAATATGCTGGAGTATATAGATGTACAGCATCGAACAAATTGGGGAAAGTAGAAAAGTTGTTTCACTTGAGCATAGCATGTATGAAAAATATTCCTAACAAATATGCTACAAATTAGTTTTATATTGCAAATATACAAATCTTTACATTGGTTTTACATTTCTGTGAAACTAGATGTTGAAAATAGCCATATCAGCAGGGAAAAAAGAATGTATAAAATCATTTATGCTACCACATCTTCTCTTGTGGTTGCCTTTTCTATTGTTCTTGCGGTCTTAATTGTATTCATAAGAAGATACAAGAACGCAAAGCAATTGCTCAGAAACTTGACAGATGCAGAGGTTGATGAATTTTTCGAAGGAAGACTAGATGTGGTCGGGAATAGTGCAACCAACGTTGAAACTCTGGACCTAATGCCTTACGATAAAAAGTTTGAAATCCATTTCGATGATCTAAAGTTTGGTATGCATATGAGCAGCTTGAATAGAAAACTAATTAATAATAGTGCGTCATCTCATTTCTAATATAACTAATTACCTAAAATATTTGGCATCACAGATATAACAGATAATTGTATTCTTGGATCAGGAGAGTTTGGAATGGTTATTCGTGGTTTCATTATTTCAAAATCAAAACCTGTCGCGCTAAAAATCTCAAAGAAGTATGCTGATATTACAATATTCAAGTCATTGCTCTCTGAAGTGAAGATTATGATCTACATTGGATACCACGAGAATGTCAATAGTTTGATTGGAGTTTGCACGGATGGAATCAGAGAACGTAATGATTTGATTTTTAATGTTTTGCTATTTTAGCAAGTAACATTAATTTGATTTCATAGGCTCAATTTATGTTGCAACGGAAATTTGTGAGCTTGGAAGTTTAAAGATATTTTTGAAGAAATTCAAGGAATCGTTCGTAAACTTGATAAATGATAATCAAGAAATAGATTTGAGTTGGCAGTCCAAAAGCTTGCCTAGACACTCACAAGTGACTACATTAGATTTGATAAGCTTTGCTGCTCAAGTTGCTAAAGGAATGGAATATTTAGCTTCGAAATCGGTGAAACCTTTAAATTTTCTAACATAAATCATATATATTTTATACGATTTTAATTAAAAAATATGTTACATAAATAGGTAATCCATGCTGACCTGGCATCACGTAATATTTTAGTAGCCAATGGGTTGATTGTCAAAATTACTGACTTTGGCCTAAGCAAAAAGATTTATGAGAATAACAATTACGTTAAGAAGTCAAAGGTATGCTTTATTGTACAGGTATTCTCTAAACTTGTGGCATCTTAATGAAATATAGCTTTATTTTGCATAAGGTTCCACTACCGTGGCGTTGGATGGCTCTTGAGTCTCTTAAAACTCTCACATTTTCAACCAGTTCTGATGTATGGGCTTATGGAGTGACACTTTATGAAATTTTTACATTGGGCGATGTCCCATTTCCCAATGAGGAATGGAATATGGAATTTGTGGCGAGATTGGAAGATGGACTTAGAATGGGGAGGCCTCGCTACAGTTCAAATGAAATGTGAGTAGTCTGCCTTCTTCAATTACATTGATAATTTGAGATATCAATTTTAATTGTCTGGCATTTCGTTCAACTAGATACTCGAAAATTGTAGCGTGTTGGGAAAATGAGCCTCATATGCGTCCAAACTTTTGCACTTTGAGAGTTTTCTTTGAAGGATTGTTGAACAAATTTTGTCATCACAGAACAGCCAAAGAAATGCACGAACATTTGGAGGTAAATGCATGAATCTGTCGTCTGAAATCCTACATGCCATTAACGACCATATCTCATAGATTTCACCAACAAATTATTAACCAGTTTAAAATTAAATACTAATTAAAACTAAATAATGTTATAGCCGAATAGTTGCCATCGCTATAAAAGCCACAAAAGTTAAAGAAAAGATGGAATAATTTATCAAATATACGCGGAATATTTGATTTGACAAGCCATCATGAAAATACTACTACCAATACGTCGCCGGAATCTGTTATTACAAATCTACTTACAGGTTTTACTTGGAAAATTTACAATCTAATTTTATAAAACTGCCATAAATTTTAACTTGAAAGTGGTATGTTATGACTTAAGATTATTTTACAGTTACAAGTACCACAATACATAACATCAGAAGCTTGAAACCCATGTTTAAGCCAGGAAAGCAAATAAAAAACTGAATCAATAGCAAAGATCAAATAATGTTTGCACTTCAGCTTACTATTTAAACTTATCTATTACTAGGTTGTGACGTGACACATAATGTACATGTATAACTAATGAAATGAACGTATGAATATAAACCAATATTTTTATCAGTGATGATCATTTATGAGAAGATCATTAGTCATGCTGACGGTTTTTCATCGTTTGTATAAAAGTATGAAGCTACATTGGTTTTATGAAAAAATTGTTCCATAGTATTGCTTTATTTTGGAATAGTCGGTACACGCCTTACACATGTGTAGTTAGTTAATTCATACGTGAACTCAAGAGGTGTGAGCTTTGTCACAATATGTCAGCACATAATAAGTTCATCATAAATACAAATACATTTATTACACCGGAGTAATTACTTCATTTATATTGAAAATTTAATTTGAGTTTTATCTATTGCATATAAATATTATATAGATACAGATGTACGTTATTGTGATTTAAAGCCTTCTAGAGAGAGAAAGTCACCTAAGCAAAACAGATATTAAAACGTATTCTAGAATTCTGGGTACATGCAGTTTGATCAATTTTACAAAGATTAAGTGGTAACCTTCTGTTCAATTTCTGCACCAACCTCTTCGTTATGGATTTCATAAGTGTTCCAGTTTTCCTCAATGTGTCTCTTAATTTCTTCACTTGTATCATACTCCATAATTGTTTTCCCGCCTTTATCTTTTAAAATTATACTCTTTTTACACTCTTTTATCAGCAATTTCACAAGCTCTATGTTTTTCTTCTCTACTGCCAGGTGCAACGCAGATTGCCCTTTACTATTCACCAATGATGCATCCACTCCACAATCAATCAGTTCCTTTACAAACTCCAAACCAAATTCTAAATCAATTGCAACATGAAGACATGTACTTCCATTTCCGCCGACTAAATTCATATCAGCCCCATAATGACGAAATGTTTTCGGTATGTCAAGCCAGTCGTTGTCAGGAAGATATGTGATAAGTTGATGCATAACACTTACAATTGGTGTATGCCCTTTAGAGTTGAGAGAATTGATTATTTCAGAATTACAACCATTGTACATTAAAAAACTCAAAATCTCTACATATTCTTCTGTGAAAAACCTTCTCTCTGACATACTATCTTCATTCAAAGTCCACAAATCTGTATCGTGTGAAATATGTAGAACAGTGTTTTTCTCGTTGTCAGTAGTGTTTATGTCCGCCCTAAACTCGATGACAAAACATTTAATCCAATTCAAGTAGTTTCTGATATTTTCCTGCATTTTATCTTGCTCATAACCATCAATACTGGAATCTGTTGACGTCATCCTGTCATTACAACGATCTATTACCCACCAACTTGCCGATAATAACAGTAAAAGTGGTGTTCTACCTTTTCCATCCTTCTGTTCAAGTAATGAGCTATCTGATTGGAGGGCAAATTTCAGAAAGTTTTTAATTTTTTCCTCTTCCGGTGTATCATCGTCAATATGATGTATATGGATTTTATAGTCTAGCCCTATTACGACCCAATGTAATATTCCAAATCTATATTCGTTAATTGCCTGCAATAGGGATACATAAAACTCACATTCCTCCATCATAAACTTACAGAAATCAAACGCCTTTCCAAGGATTGCTGTAACGAACAAGTTTGCTTTCTCGTGATACATGTAAAGCAATATGGCATAAAGGTTTTCAAAATTTGCTTGGCTTGCTGCTCCAAGCCATGGTTCTCTCTCTTTAAATAAGGTGCTCAAATATAAATCAGCTTCTTTTAGAAACACCTTAAATTCACTTGGAACAAGTTTTCCTAAGTCTTCACACAATGCATTCAAAAAGTGGCAGAGTGTAGGTTGCAAAAATTTAAGCGAATGAAAATCCATTGTCATTGCAGGAATGGCAGTGTAATTCAACACGTCTAAACGAATAAACTCTCGAAATTTGGAATCAGTAATCTTAATATTCAAACATTTGCCAACTGCAGCTCTGAAAACGAATCTTGCTACTAAAAATTCTGCAAATGTTCTGTGGGTAAAGGTAAGGGGATCAAAACTTTGAATTATGCCGTGTTCTAAAATTGCGGCTTGCAATTCATTGATACTACCTGTGAGAGGAAGTAATTCATTTTTAAACCGATCTGCTACTTCCTCAGAAAATATCAACTTGATAGCGTAATACGTATGGGAGGTATCCATTTTTTCGCGTAAAGTTTTTGTAATGGAGTCGTCAGGATTAAGATCTAAATTTTTCTTCTCTTGCAAGTAAACTTGAAAATTTCTTTCTATCATTTTGTCGTAAACATATGTCAATGTATAGTTAACGTTTTCGTCAAAAGTTAGATCTTTTTCTAATATTTTTTGCTCATGAATTGCACCAACCATACGACATTGTAATGGTATTCCTGTAATTTCCATTTCTGTATCGGATATTTTAATTTTTAAGCATTTTGATGCAAATGCTTGAAGTTCCTCTGAAGCGGGAGGAGAATCTGAAGGATTTTCTTTATCCCAAATGTCTAACCAATACCTTTCCAAATATTCTACCTGATATTTGTCCGAGAATGGAACAATTTTGTAGCCAGAAAGCTTCGAATTTTCTTTTACTTCATCTGTCAAGTAGTCCCTAGCAGTCACCCAAACCCGTAGACAAGTAAAATCTTTATGAATGATGTCTAATGCATCAAAAATCAAACTTCTAGATTCCTCGTTGATCTCATCAAGCCCATCAAGCATGAGATCAATTAGTATATTATTATCATGTTCGGTATGGATTAGCCAATTCGTTAATAAATTTTCCTCAAATTTGTTGGAACAAATAAGCAGATGCAAAGCAGTTAATATGTGATTTGTTTCTAATTTGGTATCTGTTAAGTCATTTGCCTGCAACTTTTCTGTGAACGAGCTCATGCTGATAAAAAATACGAATGCATTTTGAATCAGCTCTATTTTTCTAGATATACTTGCTAATACCTGAGACTTTCCCATGCCAGGTTTATCAAGAATAAAAATTTGTTTCTCTGAAGCTCGCCGACTATCAAGAATATGCAAAAGTTCTGCCTCGTTAAATTCTTGCTTTTGTTCTAACCCATCAGGTGTGAACTTTTCAAGGAAATCCGTAGACCCTTCAGACCCGAGCCATTGAAAAGTGTTAGCGTTTATGTGTCTAAGACAATGTATATTTAGAGTGGAATCGGAAAACTTTGCGTATATTTTCTCGGTATCAAATAAATCAACTGATGTTACGTTGATTCTTGAATGTCTTTCATAAAAATACATTCTTTTATCACGTTTTAACCTGAATACCTTCTGGTTGGAAGAAAATTGTAGATTTTCAGAGTCAGCACTGTCGGAGTCATTATATTCGTCATTGTCATCAAAATCGAAGTCAAAGTCTGAATAGTCAGAGTCATAATATACATTTACATCATTCTCACCGTTCTCACTTTCAAGAGCTGTTTCATCAATATTAGAGTTGGATACTGTCTCACCATTGTTATCATTGTCACAAGCTTCGTTATTTACATTACTAGATAAGCTGTCGATGTTATCATCAATTTGCACGTTATTTACTCCATGACTGATATCATCCTCATCCAAACTATTAAGAGTAGAATTCTCCCTATCTGTATAAAAATTTACTTTTTTCTCATCTGCCTCACTAATATTAGTGACCACAAAAATGTCTGTGTTTGTAACTTCCTTAAAAACATCTGCCGTAATTTCAACTGGCTTATAAATTTGTCTCTCAATGTAAGGCTCTGTCAATTTCGGTATCATGCTTTTGTTCAAAATTTTAAACTTTTGAAATTTCAGAACTTCATTGAGTTCATCTCCTTTCAGTTGAGAGAGAATTTCCTGTCGAGCGGTTTGGCGTTCAGGCAAAATATTTTTAAATTCTAAAATTCTATTTGAATGCAAAACTTTACTGTTATTTTCGATAACAGTTTTTGCGTAATCACTCAACTCTTCCCAGTTTAGAGGTTGTTCTGAAAACGTTAATTGGGTTGCTCTTGCAGCTAATCTAATAGTTTTCACTATCTTTTCCTTATTCTGCATGTCGTCAAATACAATGACTCTCCAATTATTTCGGTAACTCTTGTATTTCTCGACTATAGAACTAAAATTGATATAACTGCTTGCCTTAGTTGTTACAAATATAGTACATGTAGCCTTTTCATCCCATAATTTCTGTCTTTTGTTTATACCAGCAACTGCTGTGTATTTCATATGATTAACTTCAGACGAATTCCCATACCATTTTAAGGCTACGGTATCTTCAGATATGACCATTTTTATAGAAGTGCTGCCGTTCAGGACATGCTGTATCAGGGGATCAAGTAGTGTCCTTAGTTCTATGACAAGGGATGTGTCATCTTGACTAATCTTATATCTTGCTTCTAGTCCACCTGATTTTGAAATGAAGCGTTTAATTCAATAATTTATACGGAGCTTTAACTTTAATTTAATTTTTAAATGCGTTACTTTACCATACCTTTTTCTACGTGATCAACAAAAGACGCCAAAAGCCCTTCCACAAATTCTGTCAATCCAATGTGTATGTTCGTTAGTAGTATAATAAATATTGATTTGGTCGGGTCATTTTAGATATTGGAAACGGGCCGGTTCGAAAGTCCTAATTTAAAATGTATAAGCAGGACTTTCGAACAGGA
>JAQIXX010008114.1:0-10046 GCA_034700605.1 Willowsia nigromaculata | reverse complement strand
CAGTGTAAAGAGGGTCCATGTATGGAGACGTTAGTCGATTGTAGGCAGCAGCAGCGGCAGCAGCATGAAGCTCAGCTGCTGAGCCAGTCACTCCGGGAGTTGGAGTTCCTCCCAGAATCCCTCCCGGGGCCCCACCTTCAGCCCCACTCCTGTGTCGTCCTGCCAGCAATGACAGTTCAGACAAACTTGGCGTGCTTCCACTCACCGACAATCTGCAATGAGCAAACATTCAAAATAAACAGGGCATTAGATCAAATAATATATTTTTCTAGTCTGGCGAAAATTACCATATGTCAAACAAAATGTCAAAAAGTCCAAGCGGTAATGGTTTATATAAGCGGTGCTCACTTGCAAATACACACAATTACTTGTAGCGTTTAAAAAAATACAATTTATATACTCTTTCTCATGGCTTTATTTCGTACTTTTCTGAAAGTACAGTGTTATGTAAATACAAGAAGTAACCCAACTTGAACTGCTTCCATTCTATGCCAAAGAAAGGCAAAACAGTCCGTGACTCACTGCTTCACAGTTGAGTTAGTTCCCTGTAATTTTAACGCCCACAGGGAGCAAGTTTTTTTTCAGAGCAAAGAATAGCCACGTAGTTTTCTTTAAGTGCAAAATGTGCAATTTTCCAAACTGTGATTTTACATAAATACCACACATAAAATGAAGTATTTTTAAGTAGGGGATGACCCAACTACATGTAGACTCCAAGCAAATTTATTTTTTGCCTCCACGGCTAATCTTTGTAATATTAATTCCTCTCCGTTTTGTTTTAATACCTACTATTAATTATGGTGGGTGAGTAAATCGAAGTCATTTTATAAAATGATTACATATGCACAGCATTAAACAGGAGAACTATGTGTGTAGTAGAAGTAAGTGGTCTCTAAGAAAAATGCCTGGTAGTTCATCAGCAGTGGTGGTATCAATTATGCCTTTCATCATCTAACCAATCATTCTTTTCCACACAGCCGGCAAATAATAACATAATGAAAATACGATGAAATACGTAAAGTCTTCGACTCAATTTTTACAAAACTATCGAGCTCAGTCTAATGCGCTCTCTTCTGAAACCAAAAACTCTGTGTCAGTATATCAGCTCATGGCTTGGTTTCGACAAGAAATTGAAAACTGGCTGCTTACAATGAAGAGAAATTAATCCATTCAAATTCACTTTTGTCAGGAAAATCATGAAAGGGGTAACGATGCATGTGTATGCAACAAGACGAAGACGAATCCAACAAGTATCAAATGGAGCAAAATTGTATTCTAATCCTATCAAGCTAGCAACAAAGTCCTTATTCCCATTACATAGTGCATATGTGATGAGATTAAAAAACCAAGCACAAACCTACAACGAAGAGAAAGGATATATGATTGAATTTTTTATATGCCACACAGAAAAGTGAAGGATTTAAACTAGTGCTGGTTTATTATCACAGTTGCATACACCGAAACTGCCACTGTCTTTTACTTAAATGCCACCACCACCACCACTATCATCATCTACATCAAGATCCTTGAAAACCAACTATTTGTCTGAAAGCATATGCATACATGATGTGCATCGTATTAAACCTATATATAAGATTTCCGTATCACAAAAGGATATATCATCTTCACTTGATGATTCATATTATCATACAACAATTTCTAAAAACCCACAGGACAACGAGACGACCACAATGAAGATGCTGAAGCAACCGACCGGCGGACCACTCACTTGTTCCTCATTAGCATTCATCCAGCAGAGTCAATTGAGCTCAAAACTCAATCTCTCAGGCACGCAATCCTTCCTTTAGCTTAACACTCACTACAATGTAATATGCATACATTTGATAAAACCTCCACCACATGAATGCACCATGATGTCTTTAGTTTCAGAACATGATGGTCCAAGCAAAAGCAGACACATGGACATCGAAAATGGAAATCTAAAACACACACCGCTTGTCTCCAAGATTAAAAAGGAGAAGTTGAAAAGTAAGTTTGATTATTACCTCTTTAATAAAAGACAAAAGTTAAGGCAGACTACCGTCATCATTACGAAAAGGGTTTGAAAAACAAAATTTCGAGGTTTGATTCTTCAAATATTAGGGTACGGGATCTAGACAAGATTAAAATCCGTCATCATTTTACCCGCTTAAGCGCTTCCAGCTATTTTGGTAGTAACATTATTACTATTATTATAAAACAAGATTATGTAAATTCGAATGCGGGAAGTGGTTCAATGACAAAAATTATTTAAGAACTGTCGATATATGTTTTTGAGACTTCCGGGACGTGCTATGTGCAAGCGTCTTCTTTTGATCCACAAAATACATTAAAATGCTGCCCCGCATAAGTGAACATGGAGTTTGTCGCTTGATTGTTTTTTTATACTAAATACACCGGCATTCCAGCATCAAGTAAAGTAATTCATGAGTAAAAGCAAAGTAGTAATCATTTGTCGTTACGTCATAAAAATAAGTATTAGTAGCAACAATGAAGATGATAATGAAGTAGATAAAAAATACACACCCCAATTTATACACTGTCAGACCAGATGCCAGAGCAGTGTACTTGTACCTCTGCTGGCTCCTGCGATTATGCCACAAAATCTTGATGATGATGACTCCACTTTTCTGCTTTCCTTTCAACTTTGCTTCATCAAATATAATCAAACAGCTTCTGTTTATTGTACGTGGCTAGCAACTCAATTTACTTTTCTCATTTCTACTTGCTCGGCGAAGAAGAATAGTATAACAATAGATTTCTTCGAATGAGTATATTACTTTCTTTTGAATATCACCGAAAGTCGCATCATCATCAATTCAGGTAAGGACTGCTGCGTTGTGCTCAAAGAAAAACGAACCAACAGCTTTACAAAAATAAATAGTTTTTTTAGCTGGAGTTCTTCAAAGATGATAAAACTGAAAATGCCAAGAGCATAGAGAGATCACAAGTTCATCACTTCTGTGCATTGATGATCCTTTTACAATCCTGGTTTTGGGTAAGTTATATAAAACAGGTTACATAAAACGTATACTTTTAGCATTTGTTTGGCACAGTGAACTAATCGTCAGGTGCGACAGACAGGAGATGATTGAAACAAAGCGCAGAAGAAAACGCATACTTAATATCAGGCAGCAAAAGTGAAAGACATAATATGCGTTTTCGTACTTGTTACATATGATTATTTCAAGAGAAGATGAATATATAAGTTTTACAATTACCTATTACAGAATGGTTGCTTACAACACATGAACACACACATGCCTTAACCTTCTATTCTGTCGCATAGGAGTTCGGGTGAGTGTGTATAAAAGTAATTACAATTTTAACTTCATTTAAATTCCAATTTTTACCTTGGGTAAGCATTACAGAGCAATTTTATTTACCATTTGCCTCTATTATATACATTTTAAAGGAATTGCTCATTCTTTTATAACTTGCATAACATCATAAAAACTATGATCCATGATGTTGGGGTAATTCCGGCAGTCATAATCACTTTCGTCTTTTATAATACAACTTCTTGTATATTTAAAAACTGCCATTTGCAAGTAATGCATAATGTATCTATTACAAAAAATCGTAGTATCTACTTTATATACATTAGTTATTCATTGTTATAGCATACATAGTATTCGGCTGATTTCATTGTTCAAGTAATTTACTGCTACATGACAAGCAGAATGTCCAAGAAAACAAAGCAGTCAATCGCAAACGTGAAGTCCTAAAGACAGAACCGGATCATCATCATCATGTGCAGCAATTACTATCAATTGAAATATAATATGGAAAAAACTCACAACCATTAACTCACAAAGTTGATTCGCTTCAAACTATATAGTTCAAATCTTTCTGTGGAACTGGAAAAATATAACAGCATCATCCATTCAACAACAAGGAGTAGTAACAAGTTTTTTGATGGAGAAATTTATCAGATTAAGACAGCTAACTGAGCTTAAAATGTATTCTTTAGAAGCATTTTTATGATGATGACGATGGTGGTTGGATGATCACTTACTTAGGTATTCAAAACAGGACTGGACATCATCATGCCCATCAATTTGAAATGAATACATAAATATTTATAAATTGTTGTGCAATAAAGATACATCCTTTCTTCATGAATACAGCCCAGATTATCATCAAATCCGGGCGAAAGTTTATGAATTGAAATATATTTGAAAGCCACCCAAACCGAAATCCTATAGTTATACATTATAGCTCAAGTGAAACTGATGCAACTTTATTTTTTACTTTAAGAATTTCAACGTAATCTTCATTCAAATTGAGTACTATTGCCTTGTTTTCAATATCATCATGACACGGCAGGGCTGATTGATTGGTCCCGTGTTACCAGTTCTGCTTTGAATGATGATTACGATTGCTTTTCAATTTACCACTACCACGACAAATATATATGTGATCAAATTACATAGCCTCATATTTTACTGACAACTTTCTGATCCAAGATGTCACTTCAAAGATACCTGCCGATGTTCAGTTGATATCACTTGTACATAATATATATCGTAGTATACTAGATCTGCCAATTCCACAAATTCCAAAAGATTGCACATCTTACAACTGTTACACGAATTGCTTTCTCAAGATTTAATGAGACTTGTCGTAAAAATAGAATTACCGACCCAAACGACTAATACTTCCTTATTTTCAAAATATTTTTGAAAAGTTCATGTCTTTTTTAAGGAAAAGGGAGAGTTTTTCGTTTTAGAAAATCACTGTTAATTTCTTTCAGCATGGTCACTTTTTGCATTTTCTAGTTAAAGTACTGCATAAAACACCTTCTTAAATTAGTCAAAAAGAGAGTGCACCTTATGTATCATTCCTTAAGCATAATAATATAACTATCACTCCCAAAAGCAATAAAAACTTCGCTTTCTTATTTTCCCTCATTATTACTGCTTCTCTACTACTACCACCTATTTTGTACTTGGTTGGTACTTCCAAAAAAGTCGTCGCGTTTTTGTGCTTATCCCTTTTCCTTTGTCTTTTCCCCTTCCTTCCACAACAAAATCTCTGCTTAGACTCGAATCATTTAAAGGATGAAGAATAAAGTCGTACCGTAAAGCTAATGAATACATAATAATAAGAGGAACAAGAAAAAACTCATCTTTTTGAACATTAAACGCTGACAAGCAACGCTTGAAGCTGACTGGACAACTAACAATAAAGTGAAAACATCATCATCACATCTTCCACAGATTTATCACCGTCTCTTCCTACAAAAAAAAACTTTATATATGTGTGCATAAGAGTCCCGTGAAGCTTCTTATTTTTTGTCTTAGAGATGTAACTTCTTCTTGTGTTGTTGTTCCTTCTAAACCAAATCATCGTCATTATCATCATATCATTATCTTCTTTCCCCGTCATCTCAAAAGTAATATTGTGTGTAAAAAGCCACCTTTGACTAAATTGAGAGAAGAAAGATATTATTATTATTATTGCTCCTTGTTCTCCGTTGATGCATCAACTATATCCTCATGCATTATATGCATGAGTACCTCATCCACAGGTTTACTTTTATTCATATTTCTAAAATGACTCAATAAACCCTCCTTTCGCCTTCAGATTAACTCTGTTGCCTCTGCTCCTTAGAGCGGATTGCTGCAAAGGCGTCATATGTACTTAATGCGCTTGCATACCAGGTAGACCAAAAAGGAGAGAAGTGGAAAAGAGGAACGATGAAGATGAAGAAATAATAATAATAATTCGTTAAAGCAGTAAGACTTTTCGGACCATGCATGCATTCATGTGTAGAACAGGCACCGTATCGCCATCAGAACCTAATTAGAGAGCAGGCATACCAGGGCCACCTCAATATATTATAATCTTGTCTGATTTATAGCCAGAAATAATATAAAAACAACTAGTGTCTCAATCGAACCCCCAAACAACATTATCATCCCTCCTAGTAACTTAGTAGGCGACCAACCATGCACAAAAACGAACCTACCTCTGACTCTTTGGTTTCTCTCCAAGAAGTTTGTAAAATATGCATGAACACCGTGAGTGTAACAACAGAGATGATGATACACATGATCACGCAAGTTCAGGTGTACACGGTTATTCAGCTAAAGTGAATCTATATCTCAAACAGTGTGTGCAGCACACATAGTGTTTAAATAAAATCTGCCCTGCCGAGGAACAGATTACATGTTTCAAGCCACGTAGTGGTTCCAAAAAAGAAGAGAGTGAGACAGAAAATTACCTTTTCATCTCCCGATTTTTCCATTAGCTTATCCAAACTTTTCATGACAAGCCAAGACCTTGTGCTCGCCACCAAATTTGATAATAATTCAAAGTATTTAGGCGATAAACTTATGATTTAGATGAAATAAAATTCAAGTCTTAAAATTGTAAGAAATATCATAGAAAGAAAGTTAAGTTCCATTTTTTTATACCTAAAAAAACATGGACACGATGATTTCATATCCTCGTTTAGCTCGTTCATTCAATTCTACTAAGCTGAGGACGTACAGCAAAGAAGTCGAGGTTTAAATAAGCTAACTTGCTTTTGCTTGCAGCAACAAACAAGAAGAATTTTCAGGGAAGACCAGAGTGGGAGCGAGGAAGAAAAATATTGACCGAAATGAAGACATTAAGACTGTCGGGCACGTTGAGAGTAATAAGAAAGATTAAAATTACATACAACAGACAACAACCCTTCAATTTCACCTTATATCACTTTTCTCATACAAAGCAGTTTTTTACACACAAGTTCAATTTAAAGGCATTCAGTTGTTGTCAGGTTCATTGAAATTGTTGCTGCTTGAGAGAGCAATTTTTATGGTGATCCATACACCACCTCATAAAAACGCAGTTACATACATACTCTTTCCCTTTCCCCTTTTCAGAATCATTAAGTACCACATGATAGGTTTAACTTAGGAAATTAGTTTTTCTTGGAAGTCTCATGCACCGATTCCCATAATGTCCACATGCTTTCGTTCAGGCAAATCATCTTAAACATTCATCGTCTTTAAGCTTTGAGGTAATTTTTTTGAAAAAACTACTCAATGAAGATAACAAACAATATGGTTGAATTTACATATTCCACAGATAATTTGAGTAATTTACTCTACAATGATTATTTAAGGCCCATTTTTCTTGCACATTCCTTGGTCAGAGGGAAAGGGTAGAAACATTTTTCACCAGAAAATAAATAACATACTATGTACCACATTCACTACAGGAATTTAGTAGGTTTGAAAGATTGCTGGATACTGACCTAAGGTTTCTCACGGCATTGAAAATCATGGAGATATTATAGTCACTCTAACACACATACAAGTGTGTTAATATTTGGTCTAGTATGACTTATAATCATAGAGGATGTTCGTATTAAAATACGCATATAGAGATACAAAAAATAATTACCTATTATTAAGGGAGGACTAATTTTAACAAATAAAACAACTTAAACTTGTCTACATAATTACTGCATAGTATCGTTTGGCAAGAATAACTTAGAATCATATGAACATACATAATTGCAATTGAATTTGCTATGTTTATTTGAAGACCTGCATTTGCTGGTTTAATGTAAGATAAAAAATGTATCCATTTACAACTTAAAGCGTATCGCAAGATACACGAATAGCATTTGTGCCCGTATTACTTCCACCCTATTTAGCAGGTAAGTCGATGCGAAGTGGAGTGCATGATTACATACAACAAAATAATACAACGTGGAGAGAAATTCCATAAAGATACAAAAGAAAACCTTGAAGGACGATCGCTCGTCTACTCATATAATCATCAGGCATGAGCTTCCAGTTGTTGCTCCTTCAAACCGCATTAAATCACAGGTTAGAACAACAAACTAACCGCAATATAACTGGTATTATTATGATTCCCATGCACAAGTTGCAAGTACTGGAACTGGAAATCATGACGATAACATTTTTTGCTCCATATGCATGCTTGTGCCTGTCAAAAAGACAAGACAGGTATGCATACGCCTTACATGCATCATATATATACACTCATACGATAGATAAGAATGACTCGGCAAAACAAAAATGTATCATAAATATAATATCTTCATGCATCTCATCCTTTCTAAATAAATAAAATAATAGAGGGATGATCTACACTGCAGAGAAAAGACATGTTATTATTATGATTTCATCTTATTTCCTATAAGATGAAAATCTTTTCAAAGGCAAACGATTGCTGCCATCATGCATATATATTTCTTTCATACCCATTTAGATATATTATATTATGCACACACACACAATGTCTCTCTTTCACTCAAGTATATGTGCAATGAGTAATATATTCCTTTCTCTCTATGCATCTGTACTTAACCCGTAGGCATTCTCCTGTCAAAAGTCAAAATAATAATATTGTTATGCATGGGATTGCATAAAAGAACGCTCACGATTAAGCAAAAGAGGAGTGAGAGAACATCAGAGGTCTCTTTTTTATCTACAAAAAAAGTTATTTTTGATTTATCCACCTTTCTTCATTTCTCCCTTCTTATTTTACACTCACAATAATACTAAATCCCCTGAAATGGTAAAAGAAATTAAATGTTAAATAGTACTAGATTATTCGTTTAAACAAATGCAGCAATGCACACGAATCAACCGGGCACAGAAGGATACCAATTTTATGACGCACTCTAATAATACCGTCTGGTGACTGGCTAAAGCATCAAATTGAAAAATTACCGTTGTTGCTTATTCGTTGATATAAATAAATAACTAGCCACGAGCAGTACAGAATCTATCCTGTCCTATTTATAAACGACTGTGTACCTTCAAACATTTAAGACATATATCTTTTAAATGATATTATTAACATCGATCAAGTTAAGTCATTAAATTCCAGTTTTTTTCTTCGGCATCCCCCAACAGCCTTTTTATTTTTAATTTACTTGTTAGACTTGATTGTTGATCCCTAAACTTTTAAAAACAACATTTTCCTCTGTACATAATTATTAATAACTTTCTTTCAAATTTTCACGATTCATGTAATGAGCCTGTGGTGCAGTGGTACAATATCTATTAAGATTCTTTGAGGCAGTTGTTTCTACCTAATTATTACCATCATTATCGAATAGTTTTCTGTATCTCTTTTATATCTTTCCCCAAACCAACCTGTTCAGATTCCGTAGGGAATTGAATCGTTTTTTTTGTTATGTTGCCACAATACATGAATAGTTGTTTCTTGTTTCACAGGACGTACGTTTGAAAAAAGCAAAGAATTTGAGAAATTGTTCCCAAACAAAACCCAACATATAGCCGTCAGTAATTTAATGCTTCTAGTATAAAAGCAGCACATATAAAGCTGAATTTCTTTGAGTGATTCGAGCATATAAACAGTAAAAAATGTATTTTGTAGTAAAAGTTGGCCATTGGAATACATCGAACGGTCCACCAACTAAAATTTTTAAAGAAACGCAGAAAGGCTAGACTAAATGCAGTCACTAGCAGACGTCCTCTAATAATATTTAATAATTCTCTCACACACTGACCAACTTATTTATATATTCCTATTATTTTTCATGTTGAAAATGACACCTTTAATCCTTAATGATTGTTAGCAATCAGCATGCAAGTCCAATGAAAATGTAACATGCATTTTTGCACTAGAATGATTATTTCGTGATACTTTATTACTTTTCTGTTATATTACCGCGTGGGTAGAAGGTTGCGTGACCAAAAGAACACAGATATAAGTCGGGACATGGCTAACATTAGGATAAAAACTTCCCATCTTTGTAATCCACAAATATAATGGAGATATCTACAATCTACCCAAGCTCATCATGACAAGTCTACTACTACTGTATATATTAAAATCAAATGAAATACATAGATTATCCATCTCTATTCAGATTTGTGCGGTGATTACGATGATGATGAAATACCAGTAGTAGCAGTCTGGTAAACTTTGAGCACACACACTATCCAGACCATATCTACTAGTCAGTTTCCACTCTTTGTGAAAAACACTGCACTGACGGAAGAACGTGTTCCTTTCTAGTAAAGTAGCAGTGTGAATGTGACTTATCT
>JAQIXX010008113.1:0-10047 GCA_034700605.1 Willowsia nigromaculata | reverse complement strand
GGAGGTACCTAATCCACAGCAAGTCCTTTCTTTCGTAAGCTCGTCTCTTATATAATGATATTGTATATCGAGTGTGCTCATTAAACTCTGTGTTTTTCTCGAGTTTCATAATTATCCACTAACACCTCATTGATTCTCGCTGACGAAAAGGTAATTTCTGTCAGAAAATTTCTCTCAGGGTTTTTTACTGCCAAATCAGGGTTTTATACCTATAGCGACTGCAAAAAAGTCACTGTGTAGCCATGTGCATATATGTATTTCATGCCTTACGAAGCTCACGGGATTCATAGCTGTTGTTAGCTCTGGGAGCGATCTTAACTTGCAGAAAATTGAATCGAGACTGAGGGGAGGAATTAAAAGATAATAAAATAGTGAGGTAACTTTTCATCTAATTTAACTTATCCTGCACATTTTATGTTTCTTATTAGTAAGCAAATATTTTGTTAAAGTGATTTGAATGAATCATCATAATTAACTGGGGTCGCTAACTTCTGATTAATGGACATGAGTGAATTTATGAATCACAGAATTACTTATATCTGTTCAATTTTGTTTCAGATTACCCCTTTGTCTCCCTTTTAGTTGTGGGAGCGAAAATTCTATTATTTCTAGGAATTTTTAAGTTTTGTCTTATTACATTTTCACAGAACTTTTCAGTTCTTACATGAGGGATGATTGTCATCGTCGTTGGACTGATCCCAACAAAACCTCTCAGAATGTTAATGCTTCCCATATACGGTGCATGCTAGTTCTTTTTACCAGTGTAATCTTTTGCCAGGTGATTTCCCCAGCATCTGCAGACCGTACACCGGAAAATATTGCTAAAGCAATACTTGAACGTGTTTTTGTGAACATATTGTAAAACCTGCCTTAATGCAGGTATCATATTACTCTCTACTATACATCTTAAATCGTATAACAGTTAAATCGTAGCAAATCTTAAGTGTTGTTCTAGATTTTAAGAACTACGAAAAACCAAAATGATTTTAGCAATATCTTGGTTTAATTTTATATTGAACAGTTTTGAGTTGAGTGCGCACAGTCAATTTTTTCGTCGGACTGAATCTGAGTGTGCTGGGAAGACTTAATGCAGTAATCTCTTTACAATGTAGTATGAGTTATTGCAGTATAAAACGTGAATGTCGTAGTTTTCTTGGTGTGGTGTGAAAACAGGTCTGTTCAATGAGAACAAGTCATCACATGGTGTGAATAAATAAAAAACATGCTCTCTCAGTCTAAAGTCTTCCGTTTGCTAGTTAGTTAAAAAATATCCCGACAGCTGAAAAGTAAGGCCATTTTACGGGAAAAGTGTTTGAAAAATGATTATTTGCTGATATTTCGGGGTTCTCGAACATCTTGTCCCTGTGAATGCTAAACCCCAAATTACACACGAATAAATGCCAAAATAAGAGCTTAAATATGTACGAAACATTACTTAAAGCTCTTTGATTATCGAACAAATCAATTTTTCCTTCAAACATCCGAATTTTCAACTTTCCAAACAACGTGAACGACTTTAATTTTAAATACTCAACAACAGAATTCAGTTTTCCGAAGTTTAATTATTCATTCTGCAAAAATGATACCACATTCCGAAAAGTTCTTTTGCTGCAGAATTATTTATTTTAAATATCAAGTTCAAGTTAACGCATTCTGGCATGCAAATGTGCAAAAGCGTTGAAAATATATTAATTAAATTTGAACCTAAAACAGGTTTTTTACACAAATTTAAGGTAAAATTTTCAAGTTTGCTATTACAAGCGCTATCATAATGCAATGTACACTATAGTACGTTGTGAAGCAGGCTTGCAATATGCATACAAAAATATTTTTGCGTTGTTGCCTGATAAACACTTAAGCAAAAAGACGGTCACCCGCGAGATATGCAATTTTCTAAATGCAGGCAACTTGCCCCGTCCTAACGCATATCGCTGACACAAATATATCATTCCTCTTTCCCAACTAACATCTCTTTTGTCAACCGATATGTAGAATAGATTTACAATGAGCTATTTTATGATTTTTCAAACTTCCTTCATCACATGGTTGTAGAAGCCAGTATTGGGAGGCACCCTTAATCTCAACATCGTGATATTGATTCAACTTATCAATAGATCAGAAGAATAAAATGTACAATTACACTTTTGAATTCACACGACAAAACTTAAAGAGCAACTAACTGACACTTCAAATGACTTCACTGACAGTAAATTCAATGCTTCATTTCGTTTTACTTCGTTTCCAAACGTAATGCGACAATCCTCAAGTTGCTCTCCGTTCACACACATCATTAGTTATGGTGCATCAAAACTTTGAGCATCACAGTGAAGAAAAAGTATTAGTCACTCAAAAAGAAGTTGTCGTGATCGTGTTTCAGTTTACATCTGCCACTTCTCAGTAGATAAAAACTCAAAGAATAAATTTCTCAATATATGTATGCAGGATGACTTATCAATTCGTACACAAAAAATGTTGAATTTAGAAAAAAAGTGCAATCTCCCAAAGTTCCAAGTTTAAATCGTTTTACAACGATTTCCTAAAGATTCAAGAGAAAAGACCTCAATTAAAAGAAAAGTGAAACGGTTCATATAATTCTTTTCCTCTACTCGAAACCGAGGAAACATAAAAAATAAGCAGGCAGTGTCATGAATATTTTGTACAAATACAAAACTTGTATACTTAAGCTTATACACAAGCAGAGACAATGGCACAAAATTCTTGCACTATTTGTACATGTACCACTGACCTATCCTACAACAACGTATTGTAGTGTATGTGTATGCTTTTCCAGAGCATAAACAACAGTCATCATGAAAATCGTCGTTGTATTAGGGATCTTATTGTCAATTTTTAAGATTCCGACTAAGGGACCAATTTAAAAATGGCGTATCGGTCTGCTTGCAACAAAAAACACAATATGAGAAAGCGCGAGTCACTTTATAAAAGTGAACCTAATGGAAGCATCACAAAGTCATAAAAAGATTCAAATTTGGGGAACAAAGTGACCCTGGTAGAACCTCATAAGCAGTGGTTCGACTACCTCCATCATATGGAGTGGACCTATCTTATCCCCCTAATGAACTGGAAGTGAAAGAGGCCTGCGGGCTGCAAAAACTTGAAGTTTGTGATGCTTGTTCCATATCTCTAAATCTTTAGTCCATTTATTTCAAATGTTCGTTTTACATTTTTAATACTATGCTAATTATCTTGTAAAGTTTGAAATTTATGGCTCATGAAGCAATCTACCACCTTAACATATTAACGAAAAACCTCATTATAAATTCTTTAATATATTTATTCAAAACATTTGATAAAACCACACATCAACATACCCGAAAGGCCCGCTCTTTCTCAATCATATCCCCGAATTCATTTACCTCGTAATTGGAGTACAGATGAGTTAAAACACGTCAGGTTAAAACTATTCCTGCAAGGCATTTTTTAGTTGGAGTTGTAAAATATCAAAAATCCACTTGGCAATACTTCCCCCTTCCGAGTAACTAAATATTGAAAACATCGGCAGTTTAAAGAATTACTTTAATTGTGTAACATATTATGGTAAAATATGTGAGCACCAATGCCTTATTAAAATATTAAATATGTACCCTAAGAAATATAAAAATAGAGTCCAATGTTTTGTGGCCACATTTCCGGAAAGTAAAGTTCCGTGCTTACAAGTGCTCAGCCTTTCCTCCATTTCCTCCATTGAGGCAAATCCCAAAATTTTGCCATCCGCCCACATTTTCCGAAGATTTCTTTCATCAGGGCTTGGATCCATTTGGATAATTGCCCAACAGTGGAATAACCACTTGGCAAAAAATCTTAATGCGCACTCCGTTGTTGGGCTCAGTTGTCGTACGCTTCCAAGCATGAAATCTTTCATTAAAAAGTAGGCCTTCAAGTAGGCATCATATTAATCTCTACTACGGTTTTTTATAGTATTATGGTACTGAAACCGCAATGTTACTTTAGTTTTTTAAGATCTATCGAAACAAATTTTTATCGTTTTACTTTTTTGAACGGTTTAAAGGGTGAGCACAACTTTTCATGTGACTAAGGCCTCTGAATTAGCTAGAGTAGATTTTGTGCAATAATCTTCATACAATGTAGTATGATTTGTTGCACTGAACAAGGAAACCCTTGATTGCAAACCAGGAATCGATGTCACGCGAAATCATTTGCAATACTTCTTACATCTGCAAATATAGGCATTATTAATAATATAAAAATCTTTGTCGTTTTTAAATATATGACTGATTGGGGATGTACTGAGTACAATTGAATGAAATTAAATGAGAAATTTATCTTAGACGAGTAACTTATCGTCCCAATATGTTGCACTAAGTCATCTCATCCAATCAAAACATTATTCATTTTTGCAGCAGAATGCTGAAAACAGTCAAATTAGCAAGCTAATACCTAATGAGTATTTGTGTAAAGAAAAAAATTTCTTGAACTAATTCTACACAACTTTTGGAAATAAAAATCTAATTAAAACATTTCGGGACTGGGTGAAAATTGCATTAAGTTTGATACAAAATCTTAAAGAAGTTTTCGCTTAAAAGAAAAGTCAAATTTAGAATATTTGCTTGTTACAGAGTTGAAGGTAAAGAAAGGAATTAAAGCAAATAAAATGTATCGGGATTGGGCTCGAAGTATTAATCATTTGAGTGTGCTACAAGTGTCCTTTAGCACTACGTTTCTTTATTTGGTTACTTTTGTAAAATTTGTTGGCCAACAATTTTTTTGCAAAGGAATCCTACTAATTTTATATTCCCTACATGTTGAGAATCAAAATTCCATAAATATTTTTTTAACTACTTTTCTTTTTCTAATATATCTTAATTATAACAATAATAATAGACATATTATCCCATTTATAATTTGCTACGTTTAAATACACATTTTTAAATACATAATGCAAAAAATGATAGAGCAAATGTTTTGTGTTATAAATGTTTGTTTAATTGAAGCATACAGTCTTACAGTTATGTTTAACTGTTGTGTTGGAGACAAAATGGAAAAATTTTGAATACATGTTAAAAATTTAATACATTTTAACAGGTAAAATAAAGAACAAGATATTTAGCTAGTTGAATAAATGTATTAACGAAAATGCTAAAAAAAATACAGTCAATTCAATCAGTTGTGAATATGGCTAGGAAGACGGCTAATGTACTAAATGTAAGACGTTTTTACAGTTCAAAATAGCGTTTGTTGTCTTGCGTACATAGTGTTTTAAGATATTTTTGGTGCCAGAATGTTTATGTATTTATTATGTTGTGTAACAATATTTTTGCAGAATTTTCAAAAAAAATCAATACAGAACGCCATGCTGGTACATTGTAATTATTGGTACAATAAGACATAATATACATGTCTGTCTGTTTGTCAAATATTATTGATACATATATATTATTGATTATACATTATTGTATTATCCATAATTGCTAAAAGCGCTAATTATTATGTACATTCTGTAAATGATTTCTGCTGACTTATATTGTGCAACTTGCAATACTACGTATATACATTACCTCTAATTCTACATTTTTAACAAATTATTATTTTTAATAAGGATTTGTCAACCTTCTTCTTTAGATGATCTGCAATAAAGACCAATGAATGAATGAATGAAATAATATTTTTTCTTATGATTTATTGAATTCTGTTTAAAAGTCATCATTGTACTAAATACGTTGTGAATAAAATAAAATAACAACTTGATTGATTTAAAGAACTAATCAATTTAAACAGAATAATCACAATTCTTATATTTAACCAACTGTATTTCAAAATAGTTCCTTTAAGGTTTTTTATGGTTATATTATAACACGTTTTGCATATATTTGATCCCCACCATGGTTCTTTTGAAACCCATTTAAGGGCCTTTTTTTCAACAGGTAAGGTGCATGCTTATTTGTATTTTTCTGGAAACGTTCCAAACCCAAACATTCCTCGAAGATATTACGTCCAATTTATGTAATTACAAATAAATACGATGAAATGGTAGAGATTAAAAATACGGTCTATTATTAAAAGATCGCAAAAATTAAGTACGTTTTTACTGTGCACATAAATAGCAATATACATGTAATTTTTTTGCGTTCTATCAATGCGTGGAAAGCTAAGCATAATCATTTACTGCAAAGCAGGTAGCTGTTTGGTATGGAACAAAAAGCCAATAGAAATGATTGAAGTAGAAGATAGAAACCACTCATAATAATGTTTTAGTACGCCAAGAATACAAGCTTTCTTTTTCAGGCTGTTTCACCAGAAATGGATGGGTATACATGGAAGGATGGAAGGAAGGTATGGAAAATAGAAGTTTTGTAATGCATTTATGTGATACGTGCTTCGACTGCAAGCTTATTTCAGCAATAAAATGCGACTGTCTATAAATGTAATCTATTTAAGGTGCATGGACAATAGTTCTGTAAAAATTGAGAAAGTTTCTTTGAAGTCTGTTAAATACTTTGACAATTAAATAAGTGCAATTACAAGCAGCAAAATTTTATTTACACTCATTCCCAAAACAGGATTCTTTGTAATGTGTGTAAAGGTCTCACGGAATATTGCATTAAGACAGACCCACAATCATTTATAATCTCTCTGATACATCTCTATGCCACAATACTAAGTGAAACGTACACATTTCATGAAGCCTTTGACTTTGATTTTCAAAATTTGTAATACAGTACAATCCTGAGAAAAATATTATACACGTCTAAGTTAACATATGCATATTCATAATCTAGTTGGAAACATTGTTACACGAGACTTGGTCAAAACGAGACCAACTCTGTATGTTTGCTGCTGGGAAAGCATATATGTGTAGGTAAGCTATGGATTCACATTTTTGGAGACAAACGTTTCACAAAAATTGGCAGATCTGTTTAGTAGACGAATTATGTAAAATTTCATAGAGGGACACATAAATGGTTTGGAAAGTTTTGTATACTGGCTGCTTTATGAAAATTTTCATTTATGGAACACAATCTAATACAAATTGGCAAAACATTTCATTTTAACTACATACAATCTTGGCATACCCCAAAAAAATTTCCATTCAATTTAGATAGCATGTGCAGTCAACAAGATCCAAGGATACAACAAAGTAAGTACGTCATATTATTCCTCAATCATACTTATTATGTAAGATGCATCAACATGTTTTTGTTGTGATTCCTTAAATCCTGTATTATACTTTTGCCCACGAGATAGCATGTGAAAACTAATGTGCATTCATTTTTCATGCCAAACATGATAGAAGATTTTAATGCTGTCAGTCAAGAAAACTAACGCTCTGGTTAAGGTGTTAGGCTCTACCATATATAAATACTTATAATAATAGGTATATCATTTCCAAAATGATGAAATTGAAACATTTTTTTATGTAAATTTGTTTGGAAAAGTTTTGATGTGCAAACATATCCTTTCTATTCAGTATTGGCAGCGCTTGAGTAGATTGAAATTGATTATTTTAGTTTCGATATTGACGGCATAGAACTGAGTGTACTCAAGACATTTCCCTTTGACATGGTTATCTTTAATGTGATAATTGTTGAAATAGAATTGATGATGGTAAAAGTGATAAATTAATATTACATACAAGAGCTTTTATAAAACAATGAATATCATATTTTGAAGAGGATGCGAAGACATTGGATATTTATTCATGAGTGTGTACTTGACATGGTGCCAAATACATATGTTACCTAATTTGAAATATAATCTTTGAAGCTATATTTGAACATTCTAAGAAAATTTTGAGCTATCACACAACTTGTTAAGAAGTTACATGAAATTGGGATGAGATAATAATTATAATGGAAACAACGTAAATGATATTTTTTATAGTTACAACCGCATGTGAAAATTCCTCCAGATGCCCCGGGAGCAGGAAATGTTTCTTCCCTGGTTGACCTGAAACATTGTTCCGAACCCACTTCTGCTCCAATGCAAAAGCCCATCAAGCGTAAAAATCAGTAAAATTTGATATTTTAACGAAAACACCCGACTTCTTTTGCAAATATCCCGTAATAAGCAAAAAACGGGACCTTAAAGAATTCCAGTGACAGTTGCAATTTTATGCTATCTCCTTGGTGACTGGAGGGAGTCGCAAATTCACAGTATTATCCATTGTCTTTGAACTACTGTAAAATCCGTTGGAAGTGGCCTCAATGCTTTGTACGAATTTGGATGTCTGGTTATAGATTTAAGCCACTTGAATACAGCCTACAATGAAATATGCAGAAAATGAGACAGATAATGATAATGCTGATATGATTTTAGTATTTAAAAAATAGCAACTGCAATTGTTGCATTTATGCGCAACTGCGTTTTTCAAGGGATTGGTTCATGCTTAGAGTTCAATAATCTCTTATATACATATGTGTCTGGAAACGAAGCAATAAACATGGGGAATCAACTTTCAGAAGATGCATAATAATCCAGAAAGTAATTTAGATAAACGCATCGAAATTAAATCACAACCGTGACTGATTGGAAAGCTTGTTCTGAGTCTGGTACTATTATAAAATATTTCATCTGATGATACCAAAGAATTCGTTGGTTATATGTTTGCATAATCTGAGAGCTTACTTCATAAATAATATTAATTGCTTAGACAACTTTGTGCATTAACACCCACACTGTCTCCTTTCATCTTAAAACATATTCAACTTTTGCTGCCACTATCGTAGTTTGTTTCTACTGCATCCGGTTAATTATAAGTGCATATAATTTTTTCAGAAGTTTTACTCAAGTAAATAATTCATTAATCAAGCTTTATCATTTATCATATCATATTATCATCTTCCACGACATTGAACCAAAATTATACATGTCAGTTTGCATTAACATGAAACCATATAGAACTGCTCGTGTCTTTAATCGAAAATATGTGCATCTATTAAAAATGCTAAGATCTTTGTGGTGTATAAAATGCGATACAAACTACTAAAAAATGGGATTCTTTCACAACGCTTTATAACCATACGAGATAAGCTGATGCTGTTTATAAAGGGAAATATATAAAAGCTGTCGGCTCACAAATTTTTAAAAAGTATTGACAACTGGTATTAAAGTGTACTCATTCTGAAAGCTTTTTGTATGAAAGGCAACTTTCTTGAAGAAAAGTCCTAGCCAGGAAGTCCATGAAGAGTATTAGAAAACTCGTATTGGACAGACTGTGGACATAAAGAATGAATAGGTAGACAAATTTAAGTACACAAAGTGCATACCATATCACCACAGAGTTTACTTTACATTTTACTTATTGTTACTACTTATTGTATGCTTTTCACTTACGTATTTACCTTAGAACGATTTCCTTATTGGCAATATGGTAACATTACAACTCCCGTTTACATACACTTTTACTGGTGTCGCAACAGGTGCCAAGAAGGAGTATCATTTTACAATGTTCCAACAATGTAAAAGATTTTAAAGCATTTGGACAAAAAAAATATTCCTTTATTTCAGGTATTTGGCTCCACTACACATGAATGCATAGATGTGTGGATACAAACGGTAAACTACCTTTATGCATTTTTGCTTTCCTTACTCTCATGCGCACCTTTTGTTTACTTTCCCATACTCCGGAGGAAAGGGCTTTGCCCTTTCTATTTTTATAACTTCTTCAGTCAAGTCTCTCAGTTTTTGGTAGGATACTCTACATGCACCACAATACCAGAAAGCATCCATTAATTGATAAAGTAGGTTCAGTAATTGCAAAAGCTATATTATTTATTTTGTATCAATTATGTTTGCAATTTTTCGTAATAAGTCAAACATTGAAATTATAGCAGTGTTAGCTATAATTTTCGTACTCCATATTACACTCCCCGGAGATTTTAATGAACGACAGAATGTGGTCAAAAAGCATTTTACAAATTTATTGCAGCAAACTTATTTTGATATCGATTATGTTCAAGATCATCTAGAGGAATTTGATCAGTTTGATTCACGACTAATTCAGTACATTCGATATCGGCATTTGTCTCCTCCATCGAAAAAGCCGTACTATTTGAAAGAAGTGATAAA